>JAQQSO010000475.1:0-14863 GCA_028658305.1 Pachyuromys duprasi
ATGGGTGTTTCTGGTGGGGCCATGGTGTTCTGATTTTTGTTGGGTGAGTTCTTTCGCCGATTTCTGGGCATTTGTTTATATATAATCAAGGAGCTGTTTGTGCTTTAAGGCTGAACTTCAGACTGGAACTGTCAATCTCTTGTGTCAGGAGTATTCTTCAAGAAGATCAGGGAGTTCTGGTGGTTTGTTAATGTGTGTGTTGTTGTCTCAGTTGAACTCTGTTGTGGGCTCTGTGTGCCCGGCTTCGTGCTCTGTGCTAGAAGCTGTGAGCACTGCAGGCTGGTCACCCTTCTGGTCTGGAGGTTTTGCTCCTCACTCTTTGCTGGATGCTGAGTGTCCCGTTTTGAGATGTCAGCTGGGGGCTCTGCACTCTGCCCTGGGCTTGCTGCTAAGGGCTCTCCCCTGGACTGGAGACTTGGCGCCCTTCAGGGCCAGGGGCTGTGCACCACAGTCTGAGATGATATTTGGGGCACACACAGTGGGTCTGGATTGGTTGCAGGCGTTGCTGAGCAGTGTGCATCCGCTGTATGCAGGCCTGTCTGAAATGGTGCCCACGGCCTTCTCAGACCGGCCTGTGGACACACACGGACTGAAGTGGTCACTGGTGGACCCATGCACTCAGGCTGGTTAAAACTGTCTCCTAGGCCCTCTCAGTCTGAGGTGTTTTCGGCTGATGCGATTGGTGTGCACCTGCTGAATGCCCGCTGGTAGGAGCACAACCCAGGTCCTTCCCAGACTGGCCTGTGGACATACACACACACACACACACACACACACACACCCAAGGGACTGAGGTGGTCAGTGGCGGGACTGAGCAGTGTGCACCCCGCAGTGTGAAGGTCAGTCAAAACAGTCTCCTATTGGTGTGGGCCTGCTGTATGCCCGCCGGGTCTTTCTCTGACTAGACTGAGGTGGTTATTGGCGGACCTGCAGTGTGCAGGTCAGTCAAAACGTTATCCGGTTCCTCCTCCGTCTGGCCCAGAGGCTGTGAGATCCAGTCTGGTATTGTGTCTGCGGGCGCCCAGCGTGGCTGCTCGTTCAGATTAGAGCTGTGCGCCACCAGTCACCCGGAGATTTTTCCAGGGAATAACTGGGTGTCCCTAGGATTTTCCCACTTGATTTCCTCGCTGTAGGAGTTCCGCTCACCTGGCAATCATAAATGCTGGTGTTTTAGGTCCCAGAGTTCAGTCTCCTGGTCGCTGCGTTGTTTCTGCTGTCCTACTCCTCAGACAAGGTGTCCTCTCCTGGCAGCCATCTTGGATCTCCTATGAGATTCTTGTAGACATAAATATTTAAATTCTTGCTTCATCGTTTTTACACTGCCGTGGCAAGTATCTGGATTTTGCTCATGGGTTCCATTTTTCTTTTCTTTATTCCTTTTCTTTCTTTTGTTTTTGTTTTCTCAAAACAGCATTTCTCAGTGTAGTTTTGACTGTCCTTGAAATTGCTCTGTAGACCACGGTGGTCTTGAACTCACAAACGTCCATCTGCCTTTGCCTCCCGAGTGCTGGGATTAAAGGCATGCACCACCGTCACCCTTGCTTCATCTTTTTCATCTAGCTTATATATTTGGCAATTTGAAAAAATTAAGATTAAAGGAGCTTTACTAGATTAACAGCAAGCACTGGGACTGGAGAGATGACTCGTGATTATGAGCCCTGACTGCTCTTCCAGAGGACAGGGTTCATTTCCCGGCACCCACATGGCCACTCACAACTGTCTGCAACTCCATTTCTAGGGGATCGGATGCCCTCTTCTGGCCTCCACAAGCACTGCATGTATGTGTGCACAGACATGCATGCAGGCGAAACACCTGCGCTCATAATTTTATTTTTAAATCAAGCATAAGAAAAAACTTTGTAATTTGAGAATGAATCAACTTTTTCTTTTTATGCAGATTAGAACCCAAGCTCTCAGATAGCTCCACCTTGTAAATTTTAGAGTAGGTCTTCCAACATCACTTAATTGATAATTAAGTGGGATTATCTTAATTAATCAAGATAATCCATCTGAGGTGCCACAGAAACCTAACCTAATTTGATTCTTTATGATCCTGCCTTGTGAACAATTACAGACTCTTGTCTTATTGACAGTCAACACTAACCATCATATGAGTTTTGCAAATTTTTCATAAAATGTAAAGTTTCGTAGATACTGTTAGTATTTTAGAGTGAAATGGGAATTTTTGGCTGTTTTGATAGTTATCTGGTAAGATTAGATAGTATGTTGAGAAATCCTTAGTATGAAAATAGTTTAAAAATTTAATAGACATTTCTAAGTTTTCCTTTCCTTAGCTAAATGAAGTAAGTGAAGAAAACAGGAAGATGGAGATTCAGGCTAAAAGGGTTCAAGCTCGTTTAGATAACTTACAGGTAAGTTGCCTGCTTTTCTCTCATTAGTTTTTGTTTTTATATTTTTTTAGTGCATATGTGTGTCTGAGGGAGTGTATGCCATGTGTGTGCAGTTGCTCAGAGTCCAGAAGAGTGTATTGGAGCCCCTAGAACTGGAATTGTAGGCTGCTGTGTGCTATCCAGCTGATGGCCGGTCCTCTGGAAGAGTCGTACCTTTTCCTTACTGCAGAGGCACCTCTCTAGTCTTTGTCATGATTTTTAAATTAATTATTTTATGTGTATAAGTGGTTTGACTGCATGTATGTCTGTGTACCACATGCATGCCTGGTGCCCATGAAAGTCAGAAGAGGACATTGGATCCCCTGGAACTGGAGTTACAGATGAGTTACAGACGGGTGCTGTGCACTGAATGCGGGGCTTCTGGAAGAGCAGCCAGAGCTCTTAACCACAGAGCATCTCTCCAGCCCTTCTTGAATTTTAAATGATTTGTTTGCTTTTTATAAGATTGCTCCTTACTCCATGACTATGTGCTGTTGCAGAGGAAGTATGAGTTTATGACAGTACAGAGACTGAAAGGAGATTCCCATGCTGCTCATGAAATGAAAAGTTTAAAACAAGAAAAAGCACCAGTTTCAAAACCTTTCAAGGTATGATATGATTAAAATTCCTCTAATGATGAGCCAAGAAATGTTTTTTATCTTTTAATCATTTTTCTATTTTAAGCAAACTATACTTTTTGTTTTGAAAGAATTAATCTTAATTATTCTACAGAGAAATATCTGTGTAATATTATATATAAATATATATATTTCTTTTTCCTCCAAAACCAAAACATCATTCAGCACTGTATTAGATACAGCGCAAGTGACAATCCACAGAGCCCTTTAAGGTTACTTGTTGTTAATTTAGTTTCTTATCAAAAATCATACCCTGGCTGTGTTAGCTTTTTATCAACAGATTTTAGTTCACAGTTTTTCAGTGATTTCAGCCATGGTCATTTGGCTCCCTATTCTGTGAGCTGTTAGGTTTTTTGTTTGTTTGTTTGTTTGTTTGTTTTGGTCAGCTTTACACAAGTTAGAGTCATCTGGAAAAGGGACTCTTAATAGGGGGATTTTCCTTATCAGATTGCCTGTGGGCAAGTCTGTGGCCTTTTCTTGATGGTTGATTGATGTCTGCTCTACTGTCGATAAAAAGCTAACACAAAAGCTAACAACAAAAAGAATTTTGTGGACATGTTTTTATTCTTCACTATATACTAGAACCAGAATTTCTAAGTTACAAGGTAGATGTGTATTTTTTTTAAACTGTCCATTTTCCAAAGTGATTATACCATTTTATAATTCTAGCAATGTATGAAAATTCTATTTACTTAACAAACTTGCCAGCATTTAGTAATTAATCTTTTTCAAAACTTGAACCTTATAATACATGTATGATAGATAGTATTTACCGTGGACTTTGTTTGGATATATTTTGTAGTTCTTCGTGTAAATTGGAAAAAGGTGGAAGTTTTATAGGTACTGACTTGGAGAGATGGCTCAGTGGTTAAGAGCACTGGCTACTCTTCCAGAGGACTTGGGTTCAATTCTCAACTGTCTGAAATTCCAGTTTCAGGGAATCCAGTGCTTTCTGGCCTCTGAAGACATTGAACACACGTGGTTGGTAGATATACATGCAGGTGAAAGACTTATATACATAAAAAAAAACAGTCAAAAATGTATCCAGGGGCTCAGGACTATTGAAGTTTCATCTAAAGGCAGTTAGTTTCTACTTGAAGAAAGAAAATGAGGTTTAAAAGTATTCTTGCAGGGTAGTGAGATGACTCAGTAGGCAAATGTTCCTGCCAACTGAGACTGACATCTTGAGTGATTCCCAGTACCCAGTGTAGATGGAGAGAACTGACTTCCCAGAGTCTCTGTTCTCTGACCTCTGCACAAGCATGCACTCACTCATACATGTATGCATTATATATGCACAATAAATATTCTTCTTTTTAAAAACATGGTACTTATTCAACATTTGTTTTAAGTTGTCTGATTTTTGTCCTTGTGACTGCATACTGCTGCATACTTATTACATCACCCTTTTGTATCTATGTCTTTGTCTTCTCCCTTTGAGGCAGGAGCTCACTATTTAGCCCAGTTTTAGCTGCAATTTATATCAGTCCTCTTGCCTGATGTTGGTATCGCAGAGATGAACCCCTGCACCTAGCTTCGCTTTGTATATTTTATTTTATTTTGCAACAGGGATGACCCTGTAGCCTAGTAGCCTAGTGTGACCTCAAGCTCACTCTATAGCTGAAAATGACCGTAAACTTGTGATCTTCCTGTCTCCACCACCTGAAAAGACAAATGTCCAATTGAACTGCAAGCCCTGGCTTTGCACGTTTTAAAAAAGAATAAATCTAATATAATTTCATAATAATGAATTATTTTGAAGAACAGTGAATTAAATTGACAGGAATTGTATCTTTTAAAATGATTTATTTATTATGTAGACAGTGTTCTGCCTGCGTGTGTGCCTGTACACCAGAAGAGAGCATCAGATCTCATTATAGATGGTTGTGAGCTACCATGTGGTTGCTGGGAATTGAATTCAGGGCCTTTGGAAGAACAGCCAGTTCTTCCTTTCTTAATCTCTGAGCCATCTCTCCAGTTCCAGAATTGTATTTTGAAGGTATAATTGTCAAGCAAAATACAGAGATGGCCTGGAGAGAGGAAGAAGTGTCTGAAGACATTCACACAAGCGTGAAAACCAGAGTTCTGATCCTCTGGAACCCTGATCCTCTGAACCAAGCCTAAAATGCTGCATGAGGTTAGCCAACCACACAGGGTTTCCCAGAGCAAGCTGTCTAAGAAGACCAACATGTCTGTGAGCTCTGGGTTTGGTGAGAGACCTTAACACAGTGAATATCGTGTAAGAGCCATCCAGAATAAGAGACATCATAACAACGTTAGACCTTCATGAACATATTCATCCACTGCATGTAAAAAACATGTATACACATTCATACTATACACATGAAAATTGGGAAAACAAAAACATAGAGACATGAACTTTCATTTGGAAATAATAAGATTATATTCCAAGACAGCCTCGTATAACCACAAAGTTTGGGAATTCGATTAGGACAAAGACATCTACCAAGTTATTCTGAAACAAAGTTCATTGGAACTCTTACTGCTTGTAGAAATGCTACAAGATCTGGTCAGCAAGTAGAGCAGTTTCTATGTAAAGACAGGGGTCATAGTTGACAGTTGTTGAGTGAAAACAGTCAAAGATAGGACAAACCATTTGTTAGCTGACTCTGAAGGAGTTCTTGGAATAGGATCCATGTTTGTCTCTGGGATGTGGCAGGAAGGATTCTGTTTTTTGTTGCTTTGTTTTTGTTTTTATTTTTTTGAGGTAGGATCTCATGTAGGCAGGCAGACATTGAACTTGCTCTGTAAACTGAGGGTGACTCTTAGTCAGGGTTCTCTAAAGCAACAGAACTGATAGGATGTATATGTGTACACACACACACACACACACACACACACACACACACACACACACACACACACACACACACACACCGGTGGATGGAAATTCAAGTGACTGTTTCCTGGTAGAAAGGCTAAGAGTCTGATAGTTGTTCTGTCCCAGTCTTGTGTTGAGAGCTAGAGAGCTGCTGGACTTTAGTCTACATCGGGGTCCCTAAAAATCAGCTTTAATACCAGCGAAGGAATGCCCCAGCAGCAGGATCTTGCCAAGAGAGTGAGGGCAAGCAGGCACGAAGCTTCCTTCTTTCAGGTCCTTTTATTTTAGCTGCAACCAGAAGGCCCAGACTTAGGGTGGATCTTCCAGTCTCAAAGACCCACTCAAGAAAATCCCTCACGGGTTTGCCCAGCTGCTTGGGTTTTAATGAATTTTTTATTTTTTTGTGGGACCAAGTGCAGATCTCACACATGCTAGGCAAATGTTCTGTAATTGAGTTATATCCCCAGACCTTTGTCTTACTCTTTTTTTCTTCTCCTGTTTTGGTAGGCTCCCAGATAATAGGATTTCCAGGAAAAAAAATTGCACATCATGTTTATATCAAGTTATTATTACAAAGAAAGTAAGTTTTGTGGGAAAAAAATATGAAATCCCACAATAGAAATTCTTTAGTTTTGGGATTCATTAAGTCTGTATTGTTAGGCTTTTTTAGATAGGGTGGTTCAATTCTGCTGAATTAAAGGCCCCCCCCCCCTTTGGTTTTTGGTTTTTGAGACAGAGTTTCTCTGTGTAGCCTTGGCTGTCCTGGACACACTTTATAGAACAGGATGGCCTCAAACTTGAAGAGATCCTCCTGCCTCTGTCTCCCCAAGTGCTGGGTTTATAGGTGTACTCCGCCACATTTGCCTGTCACTTTTTACATTTTTGTGTTATCAAACTTAAATAATTTTAATGACAATTATTTAAGAACATTTTTGTCGGTTTTGAGGCAGGGCCTCACCTTGAACTCATTATCTTCTTGCTTCATTTTTTCTAGTGCTGGGATGGAGTTATAGTCTAGGGCCACTGAAAACTGTTTATAATAGTAATAAGGTATACTGTTATTTTCCTTATTTTAATAAATTTACTTTTCTTATCTAAGCACATATTTTATGTTTTTAATATTGAGAATATTTGATTTGGAATTTATTTTTGTATAGGTAAACACCTGAACACTTATGTAAATGTATTTATTCTGTAATCCCCAAATTATTCTATAATCACCAAATTTAAGTTCTAGTTTTTTGGGGTTTTCACCTGAAGTAAATATTTTATTTCATATTTGCTCAATAGATGACACTCAATGGACAAGTGTATGAACTGTTAGTTGTTTTCATGGACTGGATTTCAGACCACCATCTTAGCAAAGTGGAGCCTGAGGAACCTATAGTGGATGGTGAAAAACCATCACTCAAACCTCCTCAGAGAAGTGACATTCAAGAGAAGTGTGTGAAGGTTGGTTTTAAGATTTACTTACTTTTGTTTTATCTGTTTGTGTTTTATTTCTGTGCTTGCAAGTGCCACGAGTGTTCCTGGTGCCTGTGAAGCCAGCAAGGGTGCTGGGTCCCCCGGACCTATGGAAGGCTGTGGGCCCGGGTTAGTGCTTCCAGCCTAACCTGAGTAATAGGTGCTTTTAACCGTTGACTTGTTTCGCCAGTCCCCAAAGTTTGTTTTTTTTTTTTAATTTTTAATAATTGAGGATCAAGTAAGAAAAAGCTTCTGGCATTGTTATTTATTTTATTTTTTGAAAAATCACATCTATTTCATTTCAGGGGTGGGGCACATGCGTGGCACCACACGTGAATGGAGGTCAGAGGAAACTTCCTAAGATCTGGGATCTCCTTCCACTGTGCGCATCCCCCTAAAGCTGTCTCACTTGCCCCAGCGTCTTTATAGTTTATTCATGTGAGAGCATTTTGCCTGCGTGTTTGTATGTATAGCGTGTGTGTGTGTGTGTGTGTGTGTGGTGCTGCAGAGTCAGAGCCTGCTTTGGATCCTCTAGAACGAGAGTTACAGATGGTTGTGAGCTACCATATGGTGCTGGGAACTGTATCCAGCCCTAACTTCTGGCATGTTTATAAGCAGAAAATGTTAGAAGTATTTTTGTTTTGTGTGTGAGGCAGGGTCTCAGTATATAGCGTAGGCTATCCTTAAACTCTGTAGTTTAGGATGATGTTAAACCTAGGATTCTTTTGTTAATGCCTCCCTGTTTCTGGGATTAAAAATGTGTGTTTCAATATCTTGCTTTGAAGCATTTTTGTTAGATAATTGTCTATACCAATATTTTTTAAAGAGTTTTTCTTTTTCTCTTTTTCTTTTCTTTTCTTTCTTTTTTCTATTTTTTAATGTATATGAGCGCTTTATCTGCATGTACACCTGCATGCCAGAAGAGGGCATCAGATCTCAGTATAGATGGTTGTGAGCCACCATGTGGTAGCTGGGAACTGAACTCAGGATCTCTGGAAGAGCAGATAGTGCTCTTAACCTCTGAGCCATCTCTCCTGCCCCTATATCAACAGTTTCTAACATGATTTTTTCAGACCTCAGTATTAATTCATACTAAATTTGAAAGGTTTGTTTTATGTGTATGCAAATTTTGCCTACATATGTGTATGTGTGCCAAATGCATAAGAGGTTCATTCAGTGATGTGAATAGTTCTTCCTGAATACAGTCTTAGATTTGAAGCCTATTAGGATAATTCTATTTTGCTAGTTCTATTTGGGTTTAAGGTTGAAACCTCTGCTTTTTCTCATTATCACAGGGAAATATTTCCTGATGTCAATATTGGTACTCATGATTTATAACTAGTATGAAAGATCTTTAGAGATTTACAATATAAAAACTTTGAGGAAAGGATAGGTTTTGTTTGCCTGCTATTTTCAGTAATAATTTCATGATTATAAGTATAGTCCAGGATTTTGAGTAAATTAAAAATGCTTGCATTCTGATCTTCGGAACTTGTCAGTATGTTTTGGTATATGACAAAGGGGAATTAAAATTGCCAGTCAGGTGTCTTTTTTTAATTTTTATTTTTTTATATTGATTACAGTTTATTCACTTTGTATCCCAGCTGTAGCCCCTCCTTCCTCCCCTCCCAATCCCACTGTCCCTCCCTCATCTCCTCCTATGCCCCTCTCCAAGTCCACAGACCTTCTACCTTCCACCTTCCACCTGACCCTAGCTTATCCGGTATCATCAGGTGTGGCTGCATTGTCCTCCTCTGTGCCCTGGCAAGGCTGCTCCGCCATCCAGGGGAGGCAGTCAAAGAGCCAGCCACTGAGTTCATGTCAGAGACAGTCCCTGTCCCCCTTACTAGGATACTGAGCTGCCATGGGCTACATCTGAGCAGGGGTTCTAGGTTATATCCATGAATGGTCCTTGGTTGGAGTATCAGTCTCAGAAGAGACCCCTGTGCCCAGATATTTTGGTTCTGCTGCTCTCCTTGTAGAGCTCCTGTCCCCTCCAGGTCTTTCTCTCTCCTCCTTCTTTCCTAAGATTCCCTGCACTCTGCCCAAAGTTTGTTTGTTTATGAGTCTCATTATCTGCTTTTATACAGTGCTGGTTAGAGTCTTTCAGAGGCCCTCCGTGGAAGGCTTCGGTCCTCTTTCCTGTTTTCTCCTTCTTCCAATATCTGTCCTATTTGCCTTTCTGAGTGAGGATTGATTATCTTACCTAGGGTCCTCCTCCTAGCTCATCTTCTTTAGGTGTTTAGATTTTTGTAGGTTTATCCTATATTATATGTCTAGTATCCACTAGATATATACTATGTGTATATACATATATATACATACTATGTGTGTCTTTCTGTTTCTGGGGTGCCTCATTCAGGATGATCTTTTCCAGATCCCACCATTTGCCTGCAAATTTCATGATTTCCTTGTTTGTAATTGCTGAGTAGTATTCCATTGTCAGGTGTCTTTGAAATGGGGTTTCCACGGTTTCCAGGCAGGTCCAGCACATTGAGTCTGTGAACTGGAAAGAAGAGTCAGAAGAATATGTTGGATACTCAGTGCATCAGCATTACCGAAATATCAACTGGCTTCTTTGTAGAAATTGATAGACCAGTCTTAACAGTCATTCATCTTGTTTTTGGAAATCTGTGGCAGTTGGTTTCAGGTGTCTAAGTACGCTGCGCTTCTGTTTCCTACCACCTCCAGCTTCTGCCTGTGCTGACGGAGCAGCTCCAGTGGATGCCGCTCGTGAACACTAAACTGCATGAGCCTTATGTAAAGTTTATCTACTGGTCGCTGAGGCTGCTGGATTCTGGCACACAGGTACTGACCCATTGGGCTCTAGCTTCTGGCAGACTCTATTTAGTGTCAGTTCTCTTGGCTCTGTTTCACAGAAAAATAAACAAAGTGTGTGTGTACGTGTGCACGTGTGCTCCCACACACGTGTACTTTGTTCTCTTTCCGTTTGAGAAAATACCGCTCTAAGGTTTTGGTAGGAATTGTATTCAGCTTGTATACCAATTTCATGTGCTCATCTTTCAACACAGGAACATAGCCATCTTTTCACTCACAGCTTTGTTTTTGTATCAGTATTGCATAAGTTTTGCCCAAAATTCATGTGTACCCTCTTTTTAGATTTTCAACTATTTATATTTTGACTGATTTTATATGTTAAATTTTGTTGTTTATATGTTTATGGTAATAGAGTGTAGACAATTAATAAATATTAGTTTTTTTTGTGTTTTTAACCTTGTCTATTTGATTTATAAAAATTGTAATAATCTCCTCCTTTATATTTCTTAGTGATTATTAGGTAAATAGTATGAATTCTTTAATATTTGGTATTGTTCAGGAGAATCTTAGAGATTTTATTTTTCGTTTTTTGAGATAGTGTTTCTCTGTGTAGCCCTCGCTATCCTGGAACTCACTCTGCAGACCAGGCTGGCTTCAAACTCACAAAGATCCACCTGCCTTTGCCTCCAGAGTGCTGAGATTAAAGGTGTGCACCACCCCCACCTGGCTCTTCTTTTTATATGAGTGTTTGCCTGTGTGTGTGTAAATGTACCGTATACATGAAGTGTCTGCAGAGGCAAAGAGAAGAGCATTGGATAACCTGGAACTGCAATTACAGAGGCTGTGAGTTATTATGTGGGTGCTGGGAAGTAAGTCTGGTCCTCTGCAAGACCAGTAAGTGCTCTTAAGCACCTAGCCATCTCTCTAGTTCTGAGATTTATTTTGAGGAAAGTTTTAAATTAGGAATTCAATTTAAAAAATGTGACTTGTGTGTGTGTGTGTATGTGCCCATGTGTGTGCCTTTGTGCCATATGGAGGTCAGAAGACAGCAACTACCGTTTAGGTCCTAAAGATTAATCTCCGGTTGGCAAATTTGACAGCAGGGGCCTTTCCCTTTTGAACAGTCTCATCAACCGCATCAAATTTCCTCATAGTTATAAGGCTATTCTGATTTTATTTTTAACCTCTGTCAGTTTGTGCTTTTTGAGGAAGTGAACCATTTTGTCTCATTGACAAGCTTATATATCTAGTATTTGGAATGTAAAAATAAAATGAAAACAGGTACAACATAACTGGCTATCTGAAATCAGATGCTGTAGGGTGGCAGTGTGTTTTTACAGTGGCCTTCTCTCTGATGTGCCGTAGTGTCCAGAATAGTACCTCTGTTACACATCAGCATGGAGAATTTGCAGGCTTTTAATTCGTTACTTAAGCTGTTTTTCCTAAACATTTTGTTTGTTTGTTTTTGTTGTTGTTATTTTTGGTTTTTTTGAGACAGGGTTTCTCTGTGTAACTCTGACTGTCCTGGATTTGCTTTGTAGATCAGACTGGCCTCGAGCTCACGGAGATCTACCTACCTCTGCCTCTGAGTGCTGGAATTAGGCATGTACCTCCATGTCCTGCTCTAAATATTTCTTTGTTTTTCTGACTTTTTTTTTATGTTTTCAATTTAATTAAGTTTTTCCACTGAAGTTTATTTTGCTCTCTTGAGTCTACATTACTGAGAGAAAAGTTTAGATCATTGATTTAAGAATTTTTCCTATTTGTGTATGTGGTAGTGTTTGGATTGACACAGTCTTACTGCGTAGCATAAGCTGGCCTTAACTCACAGGCCTTCTGCCTCAGCCTCTGGAGTGCTGGGATTACAGTGTTTGCCACCAGGCCAGCTTCTGTCTCTTCCTGTCTCCCTGCTCTTTCCTTTCTCTTTCTTCCTCTCTGTCTTTACCCCCTTCCTCTTCTCCCTCCCTCTCTTCCTGTCCCTCCCTCTCTTTCTCTCCATCTCTCCCCCCTTTCCCTCTTCCCCTCTATTCCTCCCTTCTATCTCTTTCCTTCTCCCCCTCTCATTTCTCTCTCCCTTTCTCCCCCTCTTTCCCCCTCTCTCTTCCTCTCCACCTCTCCTTCTTGCCATCTCCTCTCCACCTGTCTGTGTGTGTTTGTGTGTGTGTACCCCTGCACATGCATGAGGTTGTATGGATATAGAGAACAGGTGTTTTCCACAGTCACTCTACCTTATTTGTTTAAATATTTATTTTATTGTATATGTATGTATACATGAATTATAAGTATGGGACGAGTGCCATAGCATGTGTATAGAGGTCAGAGGACAACTTTGTGGTGTTTGCTCTTTCCTAGCTTTCTGTAGATTCCAGAGTCAGGGCATGTGGCTTGTGGGACCAATGCCCGTTTGAGCCATCTCATAAGCCTACTTTTTTGAGACATGGTTTCTCACTGAACCTGGAGCTCACTGATTGGTTGAAATGTCTGGCTAGTGGTGCCCAAGGATATGCCTGTATCTGCCCTCCTGCCAACCCCCACAATGCTGGAGTTACAGATGGGAGTGTTCGTCTCAGGTTTTTTGTTTTGTTTTGTTTTTACTTTTTATTGATTCTTTGTGAATTTCACATAATGCATCCCAATCCCACTCATCTTCCTATCCCTTCATATCCACCCTCCGCCCTTATAAACTTCCTTCCCCCTACAGAAAAAAAAAATTCATCATGAAGCTGTAATGTGCCACATTATACCATTTTATATGTATGCAGGTATACATTTTTACTTGCAAATGTTCATTGAGTCATTGGTCTAGTTTGAGTCTTCTGACTTCTGCTACACTAGCAATACTGGGTCCTCACTACGATTTCTCTTGGATAGTCTTTTGTTGTCCTGTGTCATGCCATGGAGATTCTGCAGCTTTGAATCTGCAGGACTGGCCCCTTCACGTGCTCCAGCAGCTCATATGGTTGGGGCGGGCCACCTTAAAGCTCTGGATCTGGGTCTGGGTGGTAGCTGAGTAGATCAGCCTGCCAGCTCTCCTGCACCATACCACCAGGGCGAGCTCTTTAGCACTGCCCGGATAGCTCACCCAGCGCCTCAGCCAGCAAGTGGCAGGGTCAGCTCTGCACAGCCGTTGGACATTAACATGGTCTGAGGTGGCATCCCAGGCTTTTGGTGGTAATATGACCGACTGACATCTACACAGACCCCTGCTGCACAATCGTGGACCCAGACATGGCCCTCAGCAGCATGAGCTGGGACTTTACCATGGCCTCAGGTGTCGGGGCAGGCTATGCACATCAGGCTATTCCTTTCCTCCCTCAAGTCTCCAGTTCTGCCTCTTCGCGGTGCTCAAAGGATTCAGCTTCTCTTTTTCTCCCAGCTTTCCACCACACACTTGCACATTGTGGTGGCTCCCCCCCCCCCACACACACACACTTGGCACACTTGCTCTGGCTGCAGGCAGGCCACACGTCAGGCAGGCCTCTGGGTGTCTGCCACTCCTGCTGCACGGTGGTGGGCGGGTCTGCCTCGGGTTCTTGCTTCTACAGCAGCACTTAACCATCGGAGGCACTTCCCTTTTCCCATATATCAGATATGTCACATTTTCACTTACATTTTTTAAATATTTATTTTATTTTTATTGCATGTGCATGTGTGTTTGTTTTTATGTATGTATTTATATCCTCATTCATACTTTTGCCTAGTTCTACTGTCAACACTTGGAGGGTAGTGTGTTGACGTTATGTTATATCCTGTACATTTCTGTTTCTCTTGTACTATCTATTTTTTTTTTTAAATGTTTTAAAATGTGAGCTGGGTGGTAGTGGCACATTCCTTTAATTCCAGCACTCAGGTAGCAGACTCAGGTGGATCTCTGAGCTTGAGGTTAACCTGGTCCACGTAATGAGTTCCAGGACAGTCTGAGATACACAGAGAAATCCTGTCTTGAAAACAAACAAACAAACAAAAGAAAAATTTAAAAAGCGTGTGAGTGTTTCGCCTGCATGTGCATGCCTGTGGAGATCAGAGGAGAGCTGTTGACTCCCTAGAGCTGGTGTCACAGGCAGCTGTGAGCTGCCGTGAGCTGCTGGAAACCAGACCTCTGTCCTGTACGAGAGCAGAAGGTGTCTTAACAGCCAAGACATCTTTCCAGTCCCTGTTTCACATTCCACAACTTTGTCGGCTGGTGAATATACATTTAGGATTATAGTGCCTTCTTAGTATATTAGCCCTGTTTTTATTATGTAATTTCCTTTTTTCTTGATCATTTAAAAATATTTTGAATGGTGCAAGCTTTAATTATTTTAGACTTTTGAAAGTAGAAACAGTCTGCATGTTACTGAAAATACATACTTTCCCACAGGGATACTAAAATCTTATTTACAATACATTTAAATCAGATCACACTGTTCATACCACTCACTGCCCAATCATTTGATACTCCCAAAATCTCAGAATACCTCTTTCTAGTTTTTGGTATACAAAATGTGTTATCCACATTGCAGCATCAATGCTCAGCTTAGAATGAGCTTACAAATCCTAATGAAGATGTGGAAAATTATTATGAAAATCAGTGACAAGGGCTGGAACACAGAACACAATACAGTAATGTCTATATTTTTTTCTAAGTCTAGCTTAAGCATTCTCATTTTCAGTAGTTGGAAATGGTTGCCTTTCATCTGAGTCTGTGGAAGATCATCAGATCCCATGTTATTTTGGAGATACCTTATTCTGTGCTGTTATTTCTGTTTTGT
>JAQQSO010000513.1:6994-66021 GCA_028658305.1 Pachyuromys duprasi
TCCTACCCTCCCACTCCCTCCCTCATCTCCCTCCTCCCCGCCCCCTCCAAGTCCACCAACAGAGGAGGACCTCCTCCCCTTCCATCCAACCCCAGCTTATCCTGACTCCTCAGGGCTGGCTGCAATGTCCTCCCCTGGGATCTAGCCAGTCTGTCACTCCCCGGCTTGTATGGGGGAGGGTCAAAGAGTCAGCCATCAAGATCATGACTGATATTTTTAAAGCTTGTTGTAATCTTTGGAAAATGCAAACAGAACCATACTTTATCTGGACTGGAGGTTATCTATATGGGGAGATGAAGAGAGTGAGAGGTAGGAGGGATCTCAAAGAACATAAAGGACACAAAACCTTTTATAGGTGAACGGTATGCTCATAGTATGATTTCATGAGTTTAAACATGTTTCAAAACTTTATAAATGTGTCCAGTTTGTTGTACATAAATTTCTATATTGAAAGGGGGAATTTATTCATTTTTTTTGCAAGTTCCTTATCATAAAGCTTTAATGAACAACTTTTAAAAATAAAATATTAAAAAAAACACTTTGAAAAGAAATGAGTCCATCCTACAGAGAGTACAACTGCGTACATGGAATACAATTCTCTCGTTCTCATTGTTTTCTATTTTTCATTCTTGGATCTATTCATTGAGCTATATAGTTCCTGGCTTTTTAAACCATGGATCGAACATGTACAGTATACCCAATAAACTATAGGTATTCTTTAGTTTTCCCCCCCTTTGATTCCCACTCACTTTGTAATCATGAAGATAAATGTTGATACCTGAATCCATCTTTGTTCTTCTTTCATACCATCAGGTCCCAGTCTGACCTTTGGGCCCACCTTCAGTCAACAATAGTTATGATGGCCACATTTCCATAAATACAAAAGTCTTCCTGTTCAACCAAAGTGTCTCATAGTTGACTGCAAAAGCAAAAATTAAGGCACTTACATCCTACTGCATGACATTAAGGAGAAAAACTCAGTGACAGAATGTATCAGAAAGTGACATAAATCTCCAAGTTGGATTCCATAAGAAAAGGCTGATGAAAAGCACCTCCTTTAGATGTATGATATGAAACAATAACTAAAATAAAATCCCAGGATGTATGTGGGATTGCATTAATTCTGAGAATAAGTGCCCATAGAATGAAATTTTAGAATGTTTAAAAAATATAACAAATAGAAGGATCTACTGTCCAAAATCCAAACTTCGTGGGGTCTTCTCAGAGTCATTGTAAAAACTGTCTGAGAATGGTTGGTAGTCTGAAGTATGAAAGCAAAAAAACAACAGAACAATTGTGAAAGTGGATGGGCATGGTTGTTTGAGGAAGGAACCATTCTCTTGATAAATTATCATTGCTTATTCAATGTGATGTACTCATGGTAGGCCCTGATAATCCCTCTTAAACTTGACATTGATACTTTCAGAGAGAATAGCAGGTTCCTTTCACAAATGTATTGGAACTGAAAGATGCTGAATGGGGGACTCAAGTATTTTATGATATTTCTAAATTTATAAACTAGTTCATAAAGGCCCTGTAGAAAATGTGGTCCCATGACAGAAGATTTGTTAAGGGCATTTGAGAAAGTAAAGTATCCCATTAGGACAGGTTAGAGCATCTTTGGAATCCTACGCCTCAGAAATTAAAATATACTCAACAATTCTTCTAAGTTGACTAGGCACAAGGGGAAATGAAATGCCCAAGGACAAATGATAAGCCTGTGTTTGGTCAAAGAACACTCAGGAAATTAAGATGTTTTTTTTTTCTCTACTGCACAACAAAAGGGTAAAACATTTGATACATGACATAAGCTGAAGATGTTACAAAAATGCCAATAGCTGGCCATGTTATATCTGGGTAGTTTTAGTTTAAATGACCAAATTTATTGCCTAGTCTGGAAACTTTATGGGATGATGGTTGCAGGTTGTGTACAAAATTTTGATAACACCAAGTTAATATTTTCAGCATTGTATTAAATATTGCAAAACAAACTTTAAATGATTGTTTTTAATTTTATTGTGTTTTGTTATGTGACTATACTGAAACTAGATAAAATATTAATTTAGATCTTTATTTGTATGTACTAGAGATGGTCTATTTCTGTTCAAGGAGGAACAGAACGAAAGGGAAAGATCTACTAATGGTTCTTTGCTGCATCCATGTAAAAGCATAGAAATAGAGTAACCTCTCCCACACAGATATAGCATGCTTCTAAGTGAAACTGTAGAATGGAAGCAAGGAATTTCTAAGTAAAATAGTATACTCAGAGCACAATAGAAGTCACTAAATTTCATAGGTTTCTATTTTCCAAAAAAAAATTTTTTTAGTAAAAAATTCAGTAAAAGGCAGCTGTTGCCTTTACTTACAGAGTTTTTTAGAGAACACATGCTGTCACTTAGGGCAATACCCACCAGCACAGCAAAGACCGTCTGAGCAATTTCAGGACAATCCACAGTGCTGGTGCTATTGACCGCCCTTAGAAAGGTAATGAGTCGGGCTTGCTCCCTTTAAAATATGTTTTCCTTAAATTGTACACACACAATTTACAACAATTGGCAGTGGTGTTAGGCAGTTGAGCCAGCATTGAATAGGCAACACATAAACTATAATTTGTAATCTAGCAGATGAAAAAGGCACAAAATTTTACATTTATCTTTATACTCTCCGTTTTTTGCTTCCAATGTATGGAATAGAAAAATATGTTAACAGAAAACTTGATTTGGGACTGGAGACAAGAATAAACACTTGCTGCTCTTCCAAAGGGCTTAAATTTGGTTCCCAGCACCAGTGTGGGGTAGCTGAGAACCTCCTGTAATTCCATCTTCAGTGGATCCAGCATCCACTCTGGCTTCCTACAGCACTGGCACACCCATGGCAGGCGCACAGACATACTCACACATGTAAGTAAAAGATGTATACTTGCACATATAAGTAAAAAGCAAACCTTTAAAATATACTCGTTTTAATTTTTTTCTAATATCTATTTGAAAAGGTAAGGTATTGATAATCTGTATTGTGGGCATTGACTTCTAGAGCCCTTATCATTTCATTCTCCCATTGCAGCACTGACATGAGCTCTGACATTGCAAAAGCCATGGCCCAGAATGTATTACTGATATTTTTTTTTACCTTTTGTGTCAATAGAGATAACCAAGAAATTCACAACTTGTGGAATATTTTAAAAGGTCCTTTAAAAACTCACTTCCCACATTGCTGAACTGTGAACACCCAGGATTGTGAGCTCATCACCATGCATTCAAAAGTCCCACCTCTCACACCTATTCCACCCCACAGGCAGACTGTTTAAATTAAGGTTTCTATTGCTTTTGCTAAAACACCAAGAGCAAAAACACCTGGGAGAGGAAAGGGTTTATTCTGTCTTAGAACTCTCATGCCCTACTCCATCACTAGGGAGATCAGGGCAGGAACTCCAGGCAGGAATATGAAAACAGGGAATGACGCAGAGACCATGGAGGAGTGCTGATTGCTGCTCTTGCCTTATTCAGCCTGCTTTTATGTACAGCCCAGGAACACCAGGCCACCAAAAGAGGGTTAGGCCCTCTAACACCAATCATTAACCAAGAAAATGTCCTACAGAGTTGCCTATAAGACAGTCCTAAAAAGGCATTTTTCTCAGTTTGGAATCCCTCTTCCAAAATGACCATAGCTTGTGTCAACTTGACATTAAAATAACCAACACAAACACCATTTTCTCCTAATTAATTAGCATTTTAAATCTGCATAGATTGTTAAGACCAAATTAAATGATGACAATGATCATGCACACAGCAGGTTTTATATGAAAGAGGTTTATTAGATGGAGATGAAGAGAGAGGGAAAAGGAGAGAGTGAGACATGATAGGGACAAGAGAGGAGGTGCCCCAACAGAGAAAGGGGAGAGGGCAAGAGGCAAGAGCCAAGAGAACCAAGAGCCAAGGGAGGGGCAAATTGGCAGGTTACATTGCTTTTAAGGAGCAAGGTAACCACACATGACAGGTGTGGCTAACTGGCCAGCAAGCAATAAATGATGACATAGATTTCTAGGCAACCCAGAAGCAGGCTGCCAAAATACTAACATTCCTCCCTTTTTCTATAATTAAAAAATGAGGAGCTTGGGCTGCCTCTCATGTAAGACAAGTTAAAGTATATAAATTTAGGTTCATTGGAAATACCCCTTGATTGCCATTCAAGGGGGTAAGAGAGAGAGAAAAAAAAAAAACAATAGCAGCAAAATGGCCAGATTCCATGGTCAAGAGGAGGAAGAGAAGCCCCTTCCCTGGAAAGTTCAGGGTAGAGGGCCAGCCATGCAAGGCAGCAGGTAGGGACTGAGGAATGCTGGGAGAACCTGGAGCTGCTTGTTCTGTTCCCAAAGCACACCATTCCAGCCTTTTGTTAATAATAAGTGAATAATGGGCATAGATTCTCTTCTGGCTAATTCCTGTTCACACTGGGGGTGCTGTAGGGAGGTCAAAAGGCTGACATGCTGGCCAAGTCCAGGAAGAACAGGCTGTTTTGATGCTGTTCAGGGTCTGTAAGAACATCCATGGCCAGGAAAGAAAGTACAGGTCCATCTTGATGGAAGTCTATGAGGTCAGACTGGAACACTTGTGGTAGCTGCCTTGGCACTGTTATGAATATAGGAAACATCTGTGTCTGGCAGGATAATGAAAAACATATATAGGCAGAAGATAAAGTTAAGTGGTTATGGACATTTAAAACTTTTGGGAGAGCAAACAGAGATGGAAGGTTTGGATCAAAGAGACTTGAACATGGGAACCTCCATTTACCTGAGGGAACCTTCATTTACCAAATCACTGGCTGTAATTAAAAAGGCTTTGCTTTGGATCTGTCATCTAAGGAAAGTGAGGCCAAGTTTGGTTATAGAAGTGTGTAAGCTTAGAGGCCCTTAAAGCAGGCACTCAGTGTAGAAACTTGAAATTCTCCAGAAGACATCCCAGAAGATAATCTGGAGGAACGGGCAAATGGACTATTCCCTTTGGGAAGGTAGGAGTCAGTGACATGTCCAGGCATCCCAAGAACAAGTTTTGACAAGTACATATGGTCCTACCTGATCCAATAGCTCATCAGCTTTGGCCGGAGACCCTGGGCATAGCTGGCCATAGGAGACGCAGTTTACCTAGCACTAGGATTTTCATAGGGGAGCGTGAGGTGGAGAAACTGCACATAGAGGGAGTAAATCTCTCCCAAGAGAAAGAGGAAGTCCTAAATGGAGGTCAGCAAAAAGGGTCAAGTGTAGCCAGTGAAGACCATGGTTTGGGGGGGTGGGGCGGTCCCTCCATCTCAAAAAATAGTAGGAAGTTGCTGGATGCTCAGCAGTGAAGCTTCCCCAACCAAGAGTGGTGTTTTATGCTGATCAATGAGAGAAACTCACCAATACAGCCAGTGTTACCTGTAGAAAGTAGCAATCACGTAGCAAGGAAAGGGTAGTCCCGAAACCAGGGAAAGGGGGAGGAAACCCACCCTCTGATATAGGCAGTACTTATCTGGAGTCCAATTGACCCGAGATGTGGATTCAGGTGGTTTTCCTGCAGCTTACAAGAATTACTTTTAAGTTTACAAAGGAGATAAAACTTCAGACATGTTAGCTTCACAATTGTTATCTGTACTGAAATATGCATTATAGAAAAAGCAGTAGACATACACATTTGTATTAACAGCATAAGCATTCTTTAAAGTGAGCTCTGAAAAGGCAGAAGCCTTTTGTGAAGTAGAAGGGACAAAAGCTCACTTTATCTTAACCTTTAGTATAAGTACACATTAGGAAGATTTAAAATCTTCAGTTTGGAACCATGGTAGTGGATGGTATAGTAGAATGTTTTTGTATTAGAGTTAGATTAATAAATCAGAGCTCTATTGATAAAGGTCAAAGCTCTGGGCAGTCAATGTAACAGTAGCATAGCAACAGGAGGAAATATTAAGCTTTTTTTTCTTTTACCTATTTAGGATACTTAAATCACCTTAGACCTTGCAACCTTTATAACTTGCATTTGCCAACCTTTAAACATTTTCTTAGACCCTCAAACATTTATGACTTGCATTTACCAACCTTAAGACACTTTCTTAGACCCTCAAACATCATTTTTAGGCCTTTGTATTTAGTTATTTACCATGAGACATAGGTGAGACTGCTATGAATATTTATTGTCCTTTAGCTAAAGGGAAGATAAAATGTTTCATTCAGGCCTCTTTCTTGACCCAACAAGGATATTGTGTCTAGGCCTGACGATAGCAACTCTAGGACTCAGGCTTAAGGCCTGGTCTCCTGAATATGAAGAAAACTGAGAATGCATTTGAAGTCTCCCAAGATAGAAGTTGGCAAGATGTCCATGGGATCCCAGCATGAGGCCAAAACAGACCTGCAATGTTACCCTGTGCTGGGCACGGGTGGTGGAGGTCGCTGAATCAAGGAGCCATTTGTCCTCCGCCAGGCCAAGGAGCTGGAAGGCTGGAAGTGTCTATGGCTCTTGTGCTGGTTGAGCACAGAGGACAAGCCTGCAGGGAGCATTTTGACTTCCAGAAGCCAGTCTGCCAGTAGGCAGTATGTGGCTTGTTGAGGCAGCTGTAGGACCAGTGTCCCCTTTGGCCGCATTTGAAACAGTCACCTGGAAGAATTTACTTTTGGCTATCTCCAGGCAGGATGGGGCATTGCAGTCCTCTTGTTTTCTCTATGGGAATGCTAACAGCCTCAGAGCAGGAGCCAATGTCTGAAACAGTCACCTGGTAGAATTGACTTTTGGCTATTCCCCAGCGGGATGGGGCATTGCAGACCTCTTGTTTTCTGTGCGGGAATGCCAACAGCTTCAGAGGAGCAGCCAAGGTCTGGAGCATAGTTTTTGCTGTAGATGAGCCTCTCGGGAAGGCTCTTTTCTTAGTATTTTTACCAACTCCTGTATGGTGACTCAAGGACCATCCTCAGCTGTTTATTAAAGCGGGCAGCAAGACCATGTTTGCATCTGTAGGACTATAATTTTGGACATATTAGAGGAATTGATCATCTATCAGATGACTAACCATTAACTTCCATTCATTAACCATCAAATACTAGGACTTTAAGTTTTGTCCCTGTTAAGTTGAAGCCATAGAAGTCATAAATACAGTCCATTAAAGTGAGAGCATAACAGTTTTTTGTAGGATTTAGTATAAAAACTTCATAGCTTATAAAAATCTAAGTCTATACTATAGATTAATAATAATTCCATTTTTAGAAAACAAGACCAAGCATATTTTAACCTTTTGATAGTAAAGATATAGCACAATGACCAAGTTTTAGCATAAATAAATAAATGCCTCTAAAATTAATAGATCTTAATTTAGAGTGTTGGTAAAAACTTGTACACAGTAACCCCTGAGTAATGATTTTTAAAACCAACAATATAGTAGAACAGTATAAAGCAATTTTAAAATTACACTTGAGCTTATTATAGCAGATCTATTGGCCAGAAAGCCTAGTGTTGAATTTGGATCATAGGTAGGTCATGGCAGAAGAAACAGCATTTATTAATTTAGGAATTGATAAAGACATAGGCAGTGAGACATACATTTTAAATTAACAATTTGAATAGACATTTATAACTTTGAAATTTTATCAGTATACAAAATTTATTTTGAATCAGGGTTGAATCATATATATATATATATATATATATATATATAGCATGTCATAAAAATATAATATAAAAGTTATATAAAAATTTATACCAATTTAAAATGAGAGTTGTTGGTTTTAGTCTAAAAAGAGAAAAATAAATGGTTAGTTATGATTAAGGAAGTCTTATAAATGTAAATCCAATGAGAAAATTATATAAATCATTGGATAAGAATTTAAAGCATTTTAAAATGTATATATATTTTAAGAGCAGAGTGTACAGAAATCAGGAAGATTTGTAAAAGCTTGGAAGTAGCACCTTAGAGGTCAGAATATTGAGAGCCAGTGTTTAGAAAGCACAGCTCAGAGTTTTGCAGGAGGGATGGAGGAGCGAGGGCATGGCGTGGCTCCTCTATCTAAAAGTCAGCAAGGCGGCTCACCGTGTGCGGTGCTTAACTGTGGCTACATAGTGAGATCAGGTGCTTGCTGGTGGTCAGGACTGTTTCTGCCTGGTTTAAAACTCTCTGCGTGTCCGGTGGCATGGCTGTGTGTGCGTGCCATGAAAGCCTGTGCAACTGAAAACCCTTCCCTGCAAGCCAGCCTCTAGCGGCGGGTATTCGCGGGAAATTTAAAATCTTGCCTGTGGAGCCTGAGGCAGCGGTGCAGTTTAAAGCCATCTGTGTGTGCACAGCGTCCCCAGGAATTGCTTACCTAGAAGCAGGCTGTGTCTGTCTGTAACAGCGCGCGAGCGGTTTTGTTTTCCCAAGCCGATTTTGGTGCAGCGTTGAGTGTATGGCGTGTACCCGGGGCTCAGAGCTCAGAGCACCTGACAGGATGCAGAGTCTGAGCAGCTGTGGGCAGCGGAACAGGTGTGGGCAGTAAGGGCAGGGCAGTTGAGAGAAAGTAAAGATTTTCAGGCGTAGGTGGTTGTTAGGGATAGGTAGAGCAGAAAAAAAATCTGCTGGTCCAATCAGGAGAGCCCTTCTCCGCCAAAAGCACCAATATAAGGACCAAATTATATAATGATGATGATGTGCACAGCAGATTTTATATGTAAGAGGTTGATTAGATAGAGATGAATAGAGAGAGAGGAGAGAGTGAGACATGATAGGGGGAAGAGAGGGAGGGCTCCCCGACAGAGAAAGGGGAGAGGGCAAGAGGCAAGAGCTGAGAGAGACAAAGTGGTCCTTTTAAGGACCAGTGTAACTACACCTACCAGGTGTGGCTACCTGGCCTGCGACACATGATAACATCATAGGTTGCTAGGCAACCCAGAAGCAGGCTAACAAAATACTAACAAATTTGCTATAATTAAAATGTATATTCAGAGTTTCCATATCCATAATTTTTTGACTCAATGCCCTCTTTGTGTTTTAGGATAAAATCCCAGACATTATTCTACCTTCAACTCTTTCTCTACCTAGATCTTTCTCAGCTGTCAACATCTTGGCCTTCCTTCATTTGGGATAATTTCATCAACATCAGTGCCCTGCATTTGTTTGTTGTTTTTCTCTTGATTAGACTGAAATTAAAGATATTTCAGAGGCTGACCCAGAAGTAAGATGCCATTCTCATTGAAGCAAATCATGGTTGTATGTTATCTATGTTACCTGTCACTCTTCTTTGGATTGACACTCAAGCTGAGGCAGTACTTGGCTTTCTCCACTTCGAGCTAATCCTTTCTGACTCTGTCTCCCCCAGAAGGGAGAATATTTAATCATTAAATTCCCTGAGCAGCAAGTCATGTTCCATCTCCTTGAGAAAGGGTAACTGTACCAATAATTTTGAATCCTCCTGAGTGAGATATTTGTCTTTTGTACCCATTTACTTACATTTTGTTTATTCATATCAGGACAGACCAAGAGACATTTTTTTTTACCATCTGGGCTTTAACACTGCTGTACGGGCCTTATCAACTTGTTTTATTTTGGAGATTATGCGTTCTTTAAGTTGGTCTTGCCATCTTTCATCATGAGTTTTAGAAGGCTTCATAGAGAGGGACTCTGTTTGCGTGTATATTTGCTTGTGCATGAGGGGGTGGAGGTTGATGGTGCCCTCCTCATTCATCCCTCCCCCAACCCCACCCCATCCCTTTTAACAAAGAATCTGTCCCTGAACCTGGAGCTCTCTGGTTGCTGCGACTCCCTGGCCAGCATGCCTCAGGGGGTTTGTCTCCACAGCTTTCGTGTTGGGGTTACAGGTGCATGCTGCCACACCAGCCTTTTATGTGGCTGCTGGAAATCTAAGCTCAGGTCCTGTTGCTTTCAATCACTTCAGCCACAGAGATTTCTCCCAAGCCCCTGTAGACGTCTTTGCTTAACATTTCCTTACTTTCTAGCAAAATACTAAACGATCACTTTGTATGTTTTTTTCCTCTAATCTCAACGGTCAATTCCCCCCAAAGCTCCTTTCATTGGAGAGCATTACAAACTAAGATCAGAGAGCCAAGTGCAACAGTTGATACTAAAATATCAATTGTTCTAGGTCCTCTCAACTCACAAAAGCAAGGAAGTTTCACCTGTATATTACAACATGTAAATGCACCTGGATAGATTTATAAATAGTTCTGTATGTGATGATCTGTATCCTTATTGAAGGGTACATGAGTTCTTTTCGTTGTCATCAAAGTATCATCATAACTCTTGCTTGTATGTAGATGCCATTAAAACATTGAGCAAAGTGGTTCCCGTCGCCTACCTAATTGTGCATCTGCACTATACATATACAGTGGGATTAAGAAGTGCCAGCCTGCACAGATGCCAGGAAAACCTTATAAACTGAGTACAGTGCTAGCCATTTTCCTTTGCTTTCAGCTTCACACGCAGTTGTGCGTGTCAGCTACCTCTTTTCTCCTGCTCTCTTCAGTGAGATTGTTTCATATGTGTGTAATACAATTAGATTGCTTTAACACACTCTGCATTTCATCCTGGGATCCTCATATCTTGTAAATACTTTTTCTTATGTTTCATATTGTTATATTCACTCTCTGAGCTGTAAAAATATTATGGGTTTTGACAAATGCATGGTGTCCTGTATTTAGTGTGAAATAATACTATAGAATCATTTTTGCCGCCCTAGAAATTTCCACCCTCCCACCCCAGGAAATCACAAACAGCTGCTGGTCTTTTAACTGTCACTATAGTTTTGCCTTCTCTGGAATGTTCTTGAATCAGAGTGAAACAGCATTTTACAGTGCCATACTGGCTTGTCTCACATAAAATATGCATTTGTGATTCATTCATGCTGTTTGTGATTTGGAAATCCTTTTTATTGATAAGTAATATAAAATTATGTGTACACCATAATACTACATAGTACATAGTATTTGTTTAAAAATCACAGTTTAAAATATTTACACACTGAAGAATGTCTTTATTGTTTCAATTTTTGAAAAGTTATGGATAAAGTTGCTATATTCTTCTGTATAAACAAGATTTTTTAAATTAATTGAGCTGTACCTAGGACTATGATTACAAGATTATGTAGTTAGATAAATACTTATTTTTGAAAACAGAGATAAATTACTTTTAAATTGCTATATCATTGTGTCTATTCCTATGAGCTATGCATAGATTTGTGGTTCATCTTCATGATTTGCTTGTATTGTTAGCTGTGTGTTTCCATTTCATTGTGGTCTGAAAACATACTTGACATTGTTTTGAATACATTTAACTGTGTTTTGTGATTTAGAATAATATCTATTTTCCTCACTGTGAGCTTGAGAAGAACATATTCTCCTGAAGTTGGAAAAAAATATACACATCAATGACACCAAACTGGTCAATACTGTTTTTCAGGTCAAATCTACCATTACTGATGTTCTGTCATGCTTGACCCATCAATTACATGTAAAGTTTTGTTATTTTCAGCTACACTAGTAGCTGTGGATATTTCTCCTTTCTGTTTGATCATTTTTCCTTCCATGTTTTAAACCTAACATTAGGTACATGGAGTTAGAATTTTCTTGCTTTCTCAAACAATCAATAATTTTATCAGTATGTAATGTGCCTCTCTATCCCTGATAACTGTCTTGAAAAAAAATCTCCTTTGTTTGCAGTTAACATTCAGACTACAGCTTTTATTTGATTACTAATCCTGCTGTTTGGCTTTTCTCACCCTATGACATGGCTTTGATGTAATCTGTGACTTTATGTTAAACTGGATTTATAGTTGACATTATGTGTCTTTGAGTAAGATACACTTGAGTTCATTTTTATATACTAAGAAAAAATATATATCTTTAATTGATGCATTTAAAACAATCCATAATTAAAATGATAATTGATATCACTGAATCAAGAGATATTCATATTTGCATTATGATTGTGTTTATCTTTCATTATTATTTGTCAGGTTTTTAATTTATTGGCTTTAATTGATCATTTCGTTTGATTTCACTTTATTACCTCTCACAAAATATCAACTGAAACTCCTTCTTTAAAAGCTTAGAAGTTTCTCTAGAGCCTAAAGGATACATTCTTCCTTTTGTTGACATCTCATTGACACAAAAATATGTTAGTCATGTACCTGGGTTATGCCACGTGTGCGTGCTGTGACATGATACCACAGTGCTTGCTGTTTCATAAAGGTGTTTCTTTGGCAGTGCAGTAGGGCTATTTTAGACTGACTCTCTGGAGAAATCTTAAATTGCGTGATGTCATAACGTTATTCACTGTGATTCTTTGAATTTGAAGTTTAAAAGCTCACGGTTGGTTTCTGGCTGGCTTGAAGGTTCTAGAAGCTTTAAACAGAGACATACTTGAAGAAAATAGGTCATCGGGAGTGAGTACTTGGATGCTCTATATTGTTCCCGACTTCTTTTCCTCTCTTCTTCCATTTTCTGTCTACCTTCCTGCCACTACTGTCT
The DNA here is from genome assembly GCA_028658305.1 of Pachyuromys duprasi. Lineage (NCBI taxonomy): Eukaryota > Metazoa > Chordata > Mammalia > Rodentia > Muridae > Pachyuromys > Pachyuromys duprasi. The sequence goes on from JAQQSO010000513.1 coordinate 19,468, forward strand.
GCTCTGGGGCCATGGTGGTCTGCCTCACCACAGCCGCAGAATCAACAGAGATTAGGTACTGAAGCCTCTAAAACTATGAATTAAGGACATCTTTCCTTCCTTCCATTTTTTTATGTCATGTTACTTTGTCATTGCTGGTAAGATGTCTAAGCAACATGGTTCACCATGACCTGTTGATTGAAATTTTTCTGGTTTCAGAGAAAAAAATGCTGGTAGGGAGAAATGTAAATCAGTACAGCCATTATGGAAAACGGAAGTCCTCAAGAAAATATATATAGTACTTTCAAATGACCCAGCTATACTGCTGATGTGCCTATGCTCAAAAGGAATCCAAGGTGGCCTGTGAAGGAGACAGATACAAACTCATGTTTATTGCCTCACTATAAGATGTGTTACAGACTCATCACAATAAGGTGATGACTGATGGAAGCAGCCCATGTATCCAACAAGAGATGAATGAATAAAGAAAATATTCATATGTAAACACACATACACATAGCGGTACGAACAAATAAGTTTTATTCAGCCAATAAGAATGAAATGATCGCAATGCGGTGAACAGAACTAAAGATCACGTTAAGTGAAAGTAGACCCACTTAAAAATAAGTAGCACATATATTCTCTCACATGTAGACTCTAGAAAAAACAACAAAAAAGACAAGGGGTAGAAGGGGCATTGCTAGATAGGATAAAAGGGGTTTAGGGAAGGGAAGGAAAGGAGGATACATGGTAAGAGGGAGGTGGACATCATGAAAGCATTTGAGTGCATTAAAACAGTGCTGTAAAGAAACTGATCATTTTTTTCTTTTAATTGATTTATTTTTATATCAATCACAGGTTAGGTACTTTGCATCCCAGGCGTAGCCCCCTCCCTCATTCCTTCCCACCCTCCCACTCCCTCCCTCATCTCCCTCCTCCCTGCCCCCTCCAAGTCCACCAACAGGGGAGGACCTCCTCCCCTTCCATCTGACCCCAGCTTATCCTGTCTCCTCAGGGCTGGCTGCAATGTCCTCCCCTGGGATCTAGCCAGTCTGTCACTCCCCGGCTTGTATGGGGGAGGGTCAAAGAGTCAGCCATCAAGTTCATGACTGAAACAGTCCCTGTTTCCCTCACTAGGGTCTTCAGTCCTACACCGAGCTATCATGGGCCCCATCTGTGCGAGGGTTCCAGGCCACATCCACCCATGGTCCTTGATTGTGAAACTGATCATTTTATACAATTCGACTGTGCTAATAAAATGTTAACACAAAAGTGAAGTTTCCCAAAATTAGACTGTGAAGAGATACAGTAGAATTTAAACAATAATTGACACAAAGTCACTTGATTTTTATTCCCATTTTCTTCTGCAAACCTCTCAATATTTTACAAATATTTATCTACTATATTATGTTATTTACTATATATCTCCATCATGTTTATATTATCTGCTATGTTTAAGAGCAATAACTAAATATGTTAAATTAAAAAAAACATTTTTCTGTTTCATAAAGCTTTTTTGCATTATTCTTTTTGTTGTTATTACAATTTATTCAATTTATATCCTTCCTGTAGCCCCCTCCCTCTCCTCCTTCCTATCCCACCCTCCTTCCATCATCTCACCCTATGTCCCTCCCCTTGTCCACTGATGTGGGAGGTCCTCCTCCCCTACTATCTGAGCGCAGGCTATCAGGTCTCATCAGGGCTGGCTGCTCTGGTATCTCTTCAGATTGTAAATCATAGAGCATTTTAAAAACATTTTTAGGTCTTAAGATTAATGTTTTAATCCATTTTTGATGTTTGTGTAGTATTTGAAAATAATGGTAGAAATTCTTTAATCCTGATATGACCATTTGTTTCACCACATTATTTGTACGAGAAACAGTCCTTTTTACATTCAGCATGCTTGGTAGCTCTTCCAAAAGTAAATTGACCATAAGTAAGTGAACTTATTTCTGAACTTGTTTATTTTTGTATTTTATTTATTTTTACCTATTAGTTTTGTGGTCTTAGGGATTGAACCCTGAGTTCTGTGCATGATTGTTGAGTACTTCACCACTGTACTACAACACTATCTTAGATGTCTAGTTTATGCTTCTTATTTTCATTACACTCCTTCTAGTTTCTAACATTTTCTTTACTTTGCTCTGAACTTCTCATTTTTTTGCTTTCTTCCTTACCCCATATTTGTTTTGTTCTTGGAGCCTTGACTGTATTGGTTGTAATTTTAAAATTTCTGCTTGATAATTCTAACAGCTAAGCTATGTCATATTCAGTGAGGATGTGTACTTGTATTTTACTTTAAAATCTTAGTAGGTTGTATAGTTTGAAATAAAATTTGATTTTTCCATGGCCTTTCTTTCTGAGTTGTAACCATAACATATGTTTCTTGGAAATATTTTCCTCCTTAGGCCATGGGGAATCTTATGTCAAGTTTATTCGGAGTATTGGCTCCTTATCCTTTACTACCACACTAATGGTCTTCAGTGTGACAGTAGTCTCTAGGGAAAGGAGCTACAAGACAGACATTCTGAAAAGCTCTTGATGAAGACCAAGGTCCATAGAGGAGACAAAGGCAACATGAACAGAAAGTACACACTACAGCTAGGTCAGCGTGATATTCTACACTAAAGACCTGCTTACCTCCATTTCTATTGTAATGCATATTGATTCAAAACATCAAAAAATAAAACCTAGAAACATAGGAAAATAACTCAGTGGTGGAAGATGGAAAGAAGGAAGGAAAAAGGGAAGGAAGGAAGGGAGAAAGGAAGGAACGGAGAGAAGTCCCAGTGATCACAAGCAAGTCACATATAGGACTCTAATTTCCACTGTCACTCCGACCTCAAATGCCATGGTTTTCCTGTAACCTCAGTTCTCTGATGGGTCCAGGAACAGTAGTCATTTTTCATTATGGCCAACATGGAGGGCAGGAGTAGTGAGTGGACTAGACTAGTGACTTCTTTTTGTGCATGGCTAGTTCCAGAAAAGTCTGCACAGGGTAACATTTTAAAAGTCAATGCTCAAAATGAAACAGTATAATAAATCCTCACATCTTCTAGACACCATTGACAATATTGTTGCTGACTACACCCAGTCTATTATTAACAAAACATATTTTGATGTATGTATGATATGTATAATATGTATGCCTATCTCAGAGGCCCCCTTTCCAACGCTGTGTGCTGCCTTCTTTCTCCGAAGTTGTGATTGCTTCACACACACAAGAAAATTGATTCAGCTGAATTTGTCCATCAGGATTAAACCATGTTAATTACAGAAACAAGCTTTGACATGCAGGTAATCTGTGCTCAGGAAAGGCCCTGGGGTACCTATCAAGACCTTTTCCTTCTTGCGTAGTCTTTAAATGAATTACATTTATCCACAAAGCCTGGACCAATTTTGGAATTGTTTTTTTGTTTTTGTTAATGTTTTTTTTTTTACAGAAAATGGAAGAGTTTTGTTTTGTTTGTTTTGTTTTATTAAGGGTCAATTTCTGAGTGACTGAGAAAACACACTTCTCTTGCTAGAATAGATTTCAAATAAATATACATTTGAAAGGACAAAGAAATCCTCACTACCAAATGAGTACTATAGCAAAACCCTGTTGTGACACATGGCACTGCATTTTCTTCAAAAAGACAAGCCTCCTGAGAACCACTTCTCAGAAAGTAATCATAACAGCAATTAGCAATAATATGGGTTAGGGTTCTTGAGCACCCTCAGTATTCAGTGCAAAGAATAGCCAAGGTGGCTTCCTTCCACCCAGGTAGTGGCCTGACAAGTTCTTGTCTGAAAGTGGCTCCACACATACTGATTCCCAGCTCTTGTCACACACATTTCCAGGCATGAAAGACAGAATAGCATTTCTTTTTGAATTTTTCTCCAAGTGAAAGCCTCTTTTAAATTATAGCTATTTGGCCAGAATCTAATAAAACTAAAGTTAAAAAAATAAAATAAACCCTCAGTTTATCAAATTAAGTCACCACGTCAGCAGCTAATGGCGAGCGAGAGACCAGCAGGATTCTTAGAGGTCCTACTTCTGCCAATGCAACCACATATTTAAGAGGAAGGGCTCTACTAGGTCACTGTGTCCATTTCTTCTACACCACAAATGTTAATGGTTTGGTTTGGTTCTGTTAAAAGAAAGTAATTTAAAATAATTTAAATTATTATTTAAATGAGATTTTTTTTCCAGTTCGTTTTCTGTTGTGGTGGTAAAGCGCTGAGCAAAACTAATATGTAGATATAAGGGTTTATTTGAGCTCATAGAGTATATCCACCATTGAGGAAAGTCACAACAGGAATGCAGCCCAGAAGCTTGGTGTAGTAATCATGAAGGAATGTGACTGGCTTGCTCCCAAGCCCACATTCAGCAACATTTCTTAGACAGCTCTGGCACAGCTGCCTAAGGATGGTGCTGTTCACAATGGGATGGGTTTTCCTACATTAATTAGAAATGAAGAAATGCTCCAACAGAGACACCCACAGATCAATCTGATAGAGGTAAATCCTAAACTAAGATTCCTTCTTCTAAAGGATGTCAATGACAACCAAGATACATAGTGTATGTATACACACCTACTTATACACATATGTGCGTATGTATGTATAGACAGGTAGACAGACAGACAGATTAAGGCTGGTGTGTGCATGTGTATGTATGTTCACATATGCCTCAATGGTGGGTGCAAAGATTGATTTTATAATACTCCAGGCTACTGCATGTAACAATTTTGACTCAACTTGCCTGAAAGCAGTCATTACAGAGACCTTTTCAATGAAAAGGAGTGATTGTTTGTTTGTGCAATATGAGCAACAAAGCTGTTATGATTTCTGTCTACTGACCCAACCAAAACAGGCTAACTGAGCAAGTCTCACAGGAACAAGGCCAGGAATGAAGAAACGAAGAAAAACAAAACAAAACAAACAAACAAAAAACAACAAAAACCGGATTCTGCCACTTTGCCTGGGTGGGAAAGCCGAGTGTGGACAGAATGCAAGCCTCCAACATGGACAATGGAGTCACTTGTGGAAACATGAGCCTTGATAAATTCTTAAGGTGCTTGCCACTCTTCATTGGCCTCTGAGTGAGTCCTGCTTCTAACATCTACCTAGATTAAATTTTTAACCTGATTAAACCCATTGTGGCTCTTTCCCTCTTCAGCTGTCACTAGCCATTTAGGAACATTTAGAGACTGTCAAATGGCGTTCACGGGTGATTTGAAACATCTGATCAGCGCTGAGCTTGGTGTACCCTCAAGTTGATTATCGATCATGCATCCTCTCAGAGAGTGCAAGTAGGTCTCAATTCGATTCAGGGGACGACTCCATAATGCACGGTGTTTTCCTTGGATATGCATTTTCATAGTTTGGGGGGACTTTTTCTTTTTCCAAGCCCACTAAATGTCCTCATGGCTTGTAGGATAAAGCCCATACTGCTTATTGCACAGCTCGCAGTCTGTGGCCCGCCTCTGGTTCCTAGCTCTCTGCTCTCCAAATACTTAAACTATTTGAAATTCCTTTAACACCCATATTCATGGGCTATAGTCAACAACAACAACAAAAAAAAAATCCCTACACTTCTCTTCCTACTTGACAACATTTTCTTCTCTCCATAAATACTCCTGAAATAGCCTAGCTAATGGAAGATATTAGCAAGTGCTCCTCTATTTTCTCTCAGAATTCCATGCCTACCTCTGTCCCAGAAGCCACATCACCGTAGAATAGTTATCCCGTGTGTCAGGGTTTTATCAGAGGTGAGATTCTTGAGGCTCGGGACCAGTGGGGATTCCCAGGAAATCCCATGGCACTGTCCATCCAAAAGAAAAAGCTTATGGGGAAACTGCAGAGAAGTCATCACCATAGGGCGTGCCCCTTTTCAAAGAAAAGCCTCTGTAGTCTCCTCATGTGACTTCCTAGTGAGCACTTCAGGGGTGTAGCTGCTCTCAGGATCAGAGATCAGAGAGGCCTCTCACACACTGGACTTCCCCACAGAGCACAATGACCCAACACCCCTGTGTGTGAATTCTAGGTAAGGGACACTTACTGCCTCTAAGGAAGACCATTCCATTCCTGTGTGTTTCTGTCACAGTACCACTTCTGTTTATTCCTTGTTAAATAAGAAACCAAAATATTATTCTCTTAATCCAGACTCTTTCACCACTTTGGACTTAGAATTTATGTAATAGATATTTAAAGTTAATGTAATCTCACATAACAAATCATTAGATATTTGGAATCTAACAAAAGTTATTTTTTTTGCTTCCTTTTTATCCATTCTTTTGAAAAGCTTTAAATAGAATCAAAGTATGAAGCAAATGGAAGGAAGATTGTCAGGGCTAGGTGGACCGAAGCATTTTTGAGTCCTGCTGCTGAGGCAAGGAGTGCTGAGCTTTCTGTTCCTGCCAAGGTCATGCGGATAGACTGACACCAGAGCTCCTGGAAGCTCAATGCCCAAGCTTGAAGCTTGATAGTTTCCCTGCGAAGCCGTGGTCAAATGTTCTAGATGCTACGATGTGAAGGGCTTCACTTACTGTGCCAGCGTGTACCTTGCAAGCAATGAACCAGACCTAAGTTCTAAGTTCCCTGAGAATCTGCTGTTTAATGAACTTTACTGACCTATCCTCTGCTTCCATATTTGAGGGGCATCTAAGGATCTGTAACCTGATGAACTTGCAGCCTTGGGTAATCAGCCCTTCACAGCCCTCCTGACCCCAGCTTTTCTTTAACTGTTTTTCTCATTTCTGGTCCTCCCGCTCAGAACCACACAAACACAGAAAGAACTGCTGCTCCAGTTCAGGAGGTCAAAAAACAGCCACAGCAGTGATGGATACCACCTTAAATTACAAACATGGAAAGCCATTACATCTTAATTCGGCCACTGCGGCTCAGGCTAGCCTTGAGTTAGGAGAAAGCCTCCTGCATCACCATTTCAAGTGCATGCAGCTTGGCTGTTAAGTAGCACTACTGCAGCCATTCCTCTTATTCAGCTAAAGAACCGCTACCTCTTCTTGTCTTCAAGTGTAAGTGGTATAGTGTGTGTTTGCACGTACAGGAGTGAATATTTCTGTGGAGGTCTGCAGCTGCTTTCAATAGTCATTCCTCAATCATTCTCCATCTTCTTTGGTGGGGTAAGATCATTCAGTTGTCATGGATCCAGGAAGTCTAGCTAAATCACCTGCTTTGATGATCCCTTCTCTCCCGCCCCTCTACACTGGGGTTGTTGCAGGGTGTCACACCCACTGAGCATTATTGTATGCTCTAGGAATCTGAACTTCAGACCTCATGCTTGGGCAGTGGGTGCCCTAACCACTGAGATATCTCCTTAGTCTCCAGTCCCTACTTCTGAACATTGATCACAGCAAATGGCCATGTTATCCTGCTGCCCTCCTCTTGATGTGCTCCAGTGTGAAAAAACTCTTCTGACAGTGCAGAGTTCAGAGTGTATACAACAGTAAATGAGAAGGAAGAGGCTCTGACTCCAGTGGTATTGAGTTCACTGAGTTCATGAGTCCAGTCTCCCATCAGAAAAACACATTAGCCTTTAAAACTGATTAACTTATTTAATATTTGGGGGCATTCATTCAAGAGGTGGATGTAGAGGTCTGAGGACCACTTCTGGAGTTGCTTCTCTCCTTCCACTTTCACGTGGTCTCCGGGGACGGAACTCCAGCCTCTAAGACTTGCATTCAAGTGCCTTTCCCTGCTGAGCTGTCTCACCTGCCAGTACACATCTCATTTGGTTGATGTTTGCTTTGTCTCTTTTGCAACTCCATGATACTCCTGATTTTTGTTGAATCTCCAGTTAATGAAGCCTCCATGTCATTTGTGCATGAAGTGTTTACAACCAGGTCTTCACCCCTCTACTCTTGCTCTGGTCACCATTTTGAATCAGTAATTAAACATTTTCATTTCTCACTTTTCTCTTTTTGATCTGGGTCTTTATCAACCTCCTCACAGTATACAGAATAGTTTTTAATAAAAGACAAAAATTTGACAAGGATGATAGAAATGACTAAATGGCATTGATACTTGGAACTTTATACAGTGATATTTAACAAACTATTCTTTATTTCATGTGATATTTACATTTGATAATTAATTTTATATTTCAGGAGAAGAGTGAAACAGCATTTCTCAGAAACAAACATGGTCACCTCATATTCAGAATTCACTATTAGTCTCCTAGGAACCTGTTTAGTTTGCTGTTTACGTACTTTTTTGCTCACCTTATATTGATATGATAACTACTAATACAGGAGCATGAATTATGGTTTTTCTGTCTTTTATGGTCAGTGTATGGTGTGTGTGTGTGTGTGTGTGTGTGTGTGTGTGTGTAATGACTACCTAGGGACACAAACCATGGGAAATGCATTCTGGATAAATGAGGATTTCCTCATCTCTTCCCCTCTCCGAGAGCCCTTGTGGTTCCCTATGTGGTCAACCTGCCATTTTTCTATAAATACTGTCTTGAACTAAGTTACACTGATACTGCTAACTAACATGTTATTAAAACAGAATCAGGTTTTAATTCTTTTGGGAGTATTTTCAATTAGGAAAAAAAAGACAATGAAAACAGGAATCTTTCAATATTTAGAAAAATTATTATACTTTGATAGGATTCTAGATAACTTAATTTTGCCTTTTGATGACATCTAGAACAGCAGCCTAGATGAAACAAGTCCTTAAAAACGTTAAGAAAACAAATAACACTCATATTAATTCTTGCTTTCAACAAACCCTCGCTGAGTATGTAAAATATGTCCAGGCTGTACAGGTAGGTAATGAACAAAACAGAATGAGGCATTCTTTTCCTTAGAGTGTTCCAGTGGATTAAGAAAGATGGGCAACATGGCAGTTCAGTGTCCAAGTGGGCTCCATAGTAATGGGAACAGGGACTGCCTCTGACATGAACTGATTGGCCTGCTCTTTGATCACCTCCCCCTGAGGGGGGAGCAGCCTTACCAGGCCACAGAGGAAGACAATGCAGCCACTCCTGATGAGACCTAATAGACTAGGATCAAAAGGAAGGAAAAGACCTCTCCTATCAGTAAACTTGGGGAGGGGCATTCATGGAGAAGGAGGAGGAAGGGAGGGACTGGGAGGGGAGGGAGGAGGCAGCTACAGGGGGGATAAAAAGTGAATAAAGTATAATTAATAAAAAAAGAAAGATGGGCAATAAAGATGGAGTCCTATCCAAGCGGTAGTGATATGATCAGTGGGGTAATTTTTAAGATTCTAATTGTGTCAAAACCAATTGAGCATCTTAGGGGAGGTGTGAAGGAAAGATAGACCCTCTGGAAAGTCAAGGGCAGTAGCTTTTCTGGAGAGTGAAAGCTTTTCCGGGAGAAGAAAGAGGATAGAGTATAGAGCCTGGAAAAGGTGTCCCTGGCATCACCCTACAAAGGAGGGTACAGAAGCAGCAGCCATGCTGCAGGGCCACCACCCTGCTCTAGATCTAAACCCTTTCACTGACTGAAAGTAATACCCTCCATCTTCACTGAATTTAAATCTCTGTCTTTCAAGGATGTCAGATTTAAATTAAAAGAAATTTAGCCACACCTAAGTTCTAAGTGTAGCATTTGGAAGTTATAAATTCTGAGTAAAATCAGCAAGGTACTGGTGGTAGATATTTGGGGCTATATTTCCGAACATAGTTTTGAACCTATGACCTAAACCATTAGGATAAGTCAGATTCACCTAAGGAAAGAGCTAGGTCTTGAGTGGTAGAAGCCCCAGACTCTAGAACTGATTTCTTCACTAGGCCATGATGAAAGTCCAGAGATACATCAAGAAGAAAAGACATACAACCATCTACTCCAGAGGGGGTCACCCAGAGGTGAAATTCCAGTGTTTACTAGTATGAAGTCTGGTGTATGGTTGCAGATAGAATTCAATGATGCTGCCCCTGAAAAGCATACATAAAGACCTGGCTTGATGTTCATCACTGTAAAAGACAGAGAGAGAGAGAGAGAGAGAGAGAGAGAGAGAGAGAGAGAGAGAGAGAGAGAGAGAGAGAGAGAGAGAGAGAAGAAAATTAATTTGGGAAGATTATAAAATTGTATTATAAAGCCATTGATTGTCTAAGATAATTCTTCAATAAAACAAATTTAAACAACATTTCACATCTACAATGATCTGAGAGTGTGTACTTATCACATTAAGTCCTTGACCCAATCCAGGTAAAAGATTTTACAAAACTAGAAAAACCACTAACTACACGAAACATATGACCCCGCTCAAATACTACACCAGTGATCTCATGTAACTTTTGAAATCTCCATCATGTAAATTTTTTTCAAATTATGATACTGCATGAAATTATCCAGGAAGATAGTAAGGAAGACTTTGATTTCTGGACTCAGACTGATTGTGTGGGAGACTGCTCATAGTCTCACAGCTAAACACACTCTAACCCTATTACAGCTATTTTTATATAACTGTGTTTCTCAGTTTCTTTCTTTTTTCTTCTTCTTTTAATATTATTATTATTAATTATTATTATTTACAATTTATTCACTTTATATCCTAGTTGTAGCCTCCTCTGTCATCTTACCCTGGTCTCACCCTTCCTCTCTTTCCCTTTTCCCTAGTCCACTGACAGGGCAAGTTTCCTGTCCCCACCCCACCCCCAGGGCTTTTTATATCCCCCTTCCTCCATAAGACTCCCTGTCCTCTGTCCAAAGTTTGGTGATGAGTCTCTGCATCTGCTACGATCCCCTGCTGGTTAGAGTCTTTCAGAGGACTTCTATGGTAGGCTCCCATTCCGTTTCTTCTCTTCTCCTGCTTTCAGTGTCTATCCTGTTTTCCCTTCTGAATGAGAATTAAACATCTTTCCTAGGATCCTCTTGTCATTTAGCTTCTGTAGGTCTATAGATTTCAGTATGTTTATCCTATATAATATGGCTAATATATACTTATAAGTAAGTATATACCATGCATGTCTCTCTGATTCTGGGATGCCTCTCTTAAGATATTTTCTAGTTCTATACATTTGCCTGAAAATTTCATGATTTCCTTGTTTTTAATAGCTGAGCAGTATTCCATTGTGTAAATATACCACAATTTCGTTATCCGTTCAAACGCTCAACCATACAACAGGGATATTTGCTCAACTATGTTCATAACAGCTTTATTCATAATAGCCAGAATCTGGAAACAATTCACTTTCTCCCTTAACCTGGCTATCACACAAATAATTGAGACTCTATAATTCATTTTTAATAATAAGCTTCACAAGACAATAATTGAGCAGTTATTCTTAATCCTCTAGGCTAATCTGGTTTTTTCCCAGCATACATCCCTGGATACTTGCACTTTGTAGCTTTCCTGCTGAGCTCTCTTTCCTGGTGTCTCCTGGACCTCTGCCCCTAGTTGAATCCCCTCTTTTCTCCCTTGACTCCTCCTCCCCTGGCTGGCAGGAAGTCCAGCCCTGCCTGCTCAACCACTGGCTGTAATGTGCTTTATTGACATATCAAGGATGATTGGGGAGCCGAGTTTGTACAACACTTAAGACAGGAGCTTCTCAGAACAAGGCTTGCAACCAGATGTGGGGGACACAAAAATCAACTTTTGAATTACACAATAACCTTATACCCTCCCCCCAAAGTTAGAGGATATACCAATTCATTGATATAAACTAGTGTTTGGAAAGATTTCCATAGACCAAACTTGTAAAGAAGATAGGAGAAATGCATTTATGACATTGAAAAAGAAAATGTCCCATATAACATAGATACAAACAACATTCATGAAACACAACATAATTAGAGTTGAACATTTTTAGTGTGGTTTTGTAAAACTCATGATAATGAACGATTGATTTACAATGTATAAAATATTTATAAACCTATGCAATCTATAAGAAAGGGGCAGAAAATCATAGATAATCAAAAGATTTGAACATACATATCACAACAACCATCAAAAGGTAAATAAAAAATATTCAACAGTATTATCCTTAGAAAATGCAAATAAAACCCACAATGCAAGTTGTTAGGCATTTTGTCACATAAAACTTTTAAAGTCAAATTAACTATGTTGTTGAAGAAGTAATGGGGCAATTTAGAGTTTCACATGCCAGCTGTAAAAATGTAAAGCAGTACAACCACTTGGGAAAACTGTAACTATCTCCTAAAGTGAACATAAGCATACCTGATAACCTAGAAATTCCATTTTGGAGGAGGCACTCCAAAGGATTGATCTGCATGCCTAACACATGTTCCTGGCAGCAAAATTTACATTTACCTGCAACTGAAAGTAGCTGAATTATTAAAGAACAGCAAAGGAGACGCCAAAACAATGAGCTCAGGATTCATGAGGGTGGATACTCCAAAAGTACATGACGGTGAATGAGGGAGACGCTGCAGATAAATCCGTGGTGTAGTTAATTTTCTGATTTTAAATTTGGAGATTTGTTTTATTGATGTCAATGATGTGGGTGGGAAGAGTGATGATCAAAGAGACTCATGTGGAAGGATGATTCTCAGAAACTGAATATGTGTGCTGTATCAAAGGGACTCAATACATCATCTCAAAAGTACTAAAATTGTAAGGTTTGTGTATAGCCAACATGTCAGCAAAATTAAGGTTATGCCTTTAATACCTCATTTTAAACCTCAAATTCAATCAGCTTCAATGTGCTAATGACTTTTAAATCTATTATCTCTAGCCCTTAAAAGCACTCCAATAGCTTTAAGCTTTCCAAGTCTGTGGATACAAGGAAATGTGACATGGACATTCAGGGCTTAACTTAGATGAACTTCAGATCCTGCTACAATCAATGTCATGGTTTAACCCCTTGAAGAATAAGTTACTTTTCTACTTAAAATATTTTAATTAAAAAATTTCAAGAATTTCATATAAGAATACTATAACCTTTCCATCTTCTCTACTCCCTGAACTCTTCTAGTGCTCCCCACTTTCTGCCAAATTTGTGACCTCTTCTTTAATAGATAGACACATGCATACATATACATGTATAGAGAGAGGGAGACATATATAACCTACTGAATTACTGAGTTGATTTCCTGTTTTCTTGTATGTATAGGTATCTGAGCTATGTCTCTAACAACTTATTTACTTAAAAGCTTTCTTTTTTTTTTTTGTGGGGCATGGTAGTGCACGCCTTTAATCCCAGAACTTGAAAGGCAGAGGCAGGCAGAACTCCTTGAGGCCAGCCTCATCTACAAAGTGAGTCAGGACAGGCAGGGCTAACACTTCATAGAGTATCCTAAGTGTATGATTATTTCGTGTTCTGAATATGTGCTATGCAGCCACTGAATTCCTTGTATCTAAATGACTGACATTGAGATTACTCAGTATAATTCAACATATTTGGTTCTCTTTATTTGCAACAAACACAGAAAAATAATATAAAATATATGAACAATTACAATAAAATATTATAAAAATTCCTCAAAAAACTTAAAACGTTTACAACTTAAATCTAAACACATTTTTGTCATCATTGGCAAGATAATTTTTATTGATTTAAGAATTATAAACAATATTTCTCTAGCTTTACATTCCACCAAATTTATATTATGAAACATTCTTTGAAAGATTACATAGGAAAAAGTCATTAAAATATAAATACAGTATGTGAAAATGTAACAGTTACCAAATTACACTTTTGGGTAAGACAATTAAGCTTTATCAGTGTTTCTATTTTGAAAAACAAGGTACTTAAATGTTAAGTACCTTAACGTTTAGAATGTAAAATACTGTGCCTACAATATTTAAATAAAGATGTGAAGCACTTGAAAACCATGATAACAGTGAAAATCTAAATAAAATAATTGCCTCCCCATAATACTTGCAAAGAAGAAGAGAGATAAGAAAGATGTGGTGAATTGAATTTCAAAGATAGGAGCCTTTCATGCAATTCCCAAACTTGGGAACAGACAACCACTCTCTGGACAAATAAATGGAGGAGTGGGTCTGCTATTAATAATATGGGCCACACATCAATAAGAGAAGAAGAAAACAGTTGAATTTTAGACAAATATATCGACGTTTTAATTTTGAGGAGCAGAATCTCACAGAGGCTAAGCACAGAGGCCACGTTTTTAGGACCAATCACACATGTCTCCCACCATCATCCTCAGTCCTTACATGGAAAGCATTGGTGAAGCAGCAGTTGTCCTGCCCATGTGCAAAATGACTAGCATCCGGGAAGATCTGAGTGCAAAGGGCAAACAAAGATATTGAGAATAGCAGCCCAGCCCCTCCCCAGCTAAGTCACGGAGAGCTATCGCACCAGAACGGGGCACAGCGATGAGAGTTCTCAGTGTGATTACTTAGTGCAACTACATCAGGAACAGGACTCAGTCAGCTTAAGAGAACCGTGAGAGGCCACTCCCACTCCCTGGTGGGACCTGCAGAGATGAAAACTAAACACAGTGGAGCAAGAGTCTATACTGCTCTTCAGCTTCCATTATTTTACCCCACAAAGAACGACATGAGCAGAATAGTTACAAATAATGAAAGGGGGTGGATAATGAGGTCTGCCATCAAAACAGAGGACAGTCAAGTCTCAGACAGGAACAGTTAGGCGAGAGCTTCAAAGATGTTCTAAATGTGCTAAAGTGTTTGCAAGAAGTGTGATATGACTGACAAGAGAAATTGACAACCTGGATCATTTTCCAATCATTAGAAAAGATCACTCAATGCTGAGCTCAACAGCAACACACATATACATAAACACACACACACATGCGCACACAACTCACACACATGAGCACACTAATATACACATGTACACACAGTCATGCACACTCACACACACACTTTAAAAACATAAGGTCATGGATGACAAGGAAAATTCAGGTACTATTCCAGCTTAAAGGAAACTGAAGAAAAATGGAAAATAACCACAGTGGATGAGAAAAAAATATTCTTTAGCTAAATGTTCTGTATGATAATTTTAAGTATTTGAATGACAGCAATTAGATTAATGAAAATATTATGCCATTCTTCATTTCCTGATTTTGATGATGAGTAAGAGCATATTGATATTTAGGAAATGCACAGTGAATTGTAGTAAAGAGATCTTTAATAAAAATGTATGTAATATCTTTTCAATGTTAGTTACACAAACACATACGTGCATGTGCACATATACATACACACAATCATATACATACACAAACACACTTACATGGATGTACAAACACACATACTTGTTCACACGCAGACACACACACACATACATAAACACACATACAAACACACACACACTCTATAGGAGGCAGAATACAGAGCTTTTCCTCAGACCTCCTGATCTGCCCACATTCAGGGTGAATCTTCCCAGTTCATTTCGCATAAACAAGAAACTCCTTGCAGGAATGATGAGAGCCCAGCGGAATCTACCTAACTCTTCACCCTCACCAGTGTGTCTAGAAGCTTGTTTCATGGAAGAGTCCAGGTTCTGTCAAGATGACAATATAAACCATCAAAGACACACTGTAATAAAGCTGCCTAATACCCACCAAAGAAAACAAAACAAAACAAAACTTAATATCACCAATGGAGGAAAAAAAATCTACAAAGTAACAGTCCTGCTAGACACCAGCACAGCAACCACACATGCTTCTAGAAAGGGAAGCATCTTCTGAAGGCAAATTGCCATTCACATAAAATTCTGTGCTCATAGCAACCACCAGTCTAAGCTGTTGTTAATTAACACACTTTGAAACAAAACTTTACCAAATACCAACTAAAAGAAATTTCAGTGCCGTAATTGAGGAATATTAAAGTAATCTGAAGGTAACAGTGTAGGTTGTATGAAGGAGCTGCGAGTGAAGCAAACTTAAAAACATCTATGGCTGTTTTGGGGGTGGGGATTGGTAAAGGCAGAAGGATCAAGAGTTCAAGGCTTGCCTCCTCTACACAGCAGATTCTAGGCCAATGTAGGCTGTGAGATATCCTGTTTCAAAAGACTAAAACAGAATAAACCAAAACTAGCCATGTATATCATTCCATAAATATACAGACTGCATAAACAGTAATTTCAATCTTGATTTTGTGGTACAAAACGGTATTGGCTAAGAATGATAGGCCAGCTGAAGCCAACATGACTGGAGATAAAGGGTGTGCAAATATAGATCTTAGATCTTACGTGCGACAGTGACTAAAATGAACGTAGAGGCACAAGATAAATGTAAATGGAAAAGGACAGCAAACATAATTCGAAATATGTAAACATGAAGTGAATGAATTTATCAACAAGAATATTTACCAGACTATATAAGGAAAATTGTATTCAGCTAAGGGTGTATATGACAGCTAAACAAAAAGTACAAAAAATAAGAGGGTAACCACCACGTATCAAAAGAAGAAAAGAGAAACACTCACCGAAGGAAAGGAAGGACAGCTGGAAAAATGTAAATGTACTCTGTATCCGTAAAGGAGCTATTAGGAATAAAGCAAAGAAATATATATATTTTTTACATATATATATATATATATATATATATACATGTAAGTGTAAGCTTGATGAACAGTCACAAGGGTACAATTTCTGTATGTGTGCTTTTAGCTATTAGCAATCACCTGTGAATTTCCTGCTTAGACACAGCTTCTGTTTTTATTTTTAATTTAATTATTTTTGTTACTATTGAAGTCTATGTATCTCTACTTTGGATCAAACCTGTGATTTCATTTTTAATATCTTCAGACTTTTGGTAATGACAGGAAAATCATGAAACAATCCCTAATATCTAATATTTTTCACTTAATTTACCAAAAATGATAGTTTACTATATTTAATTCCCTTTACCTTGTTGCACACACACACAAGCACACACACACACACTAGCACACATGTTCATTGTGTTTTGTCTCCTTGCCCTCAGTTCTGCTGGTTTGCGCGACCACCCTGTTGCCAGTACTACTGCTGCTGCCAACATCTTTCATTTACTTCAGAACCCAACATCTTTTATCCTGCAGGTGGACTGAACACCAGTGTGTGGCTCCCCGGGAATCTTTTGGGCCTTGAGAGTTAGGTTAGGACTGCTAGGACATCTGAGTCATACAGTGAGCAGCCACCCAGTTCCTGGCTTCTTTGGTGTGAAGACAGGCATTGTGGGACTACCCAGACTATATGGCAGAAACCAATTTAACAAACTCAAACTCGGCTTTTATATGCATTCATTATTCCCGCTTTGTTCCTCCAGGGAACTCTAATACAGAACCTAACTGTGGATTTTAGTTTAGTTTAGTTTTGTTTTGTTTTGTTTTGCCTCAGTTTATTTATGTTTCTTCTATTTGACAAGTCTTACACTTAAGATAAAATTTTTCATATATCTTTGGATATTTCCCATCCTTTCTATGAATTATTTATTTTTGGAAATCAAATTATGTATACTTTTGGATTACTAGTTTATTTTCATGCCTCTTAATTGTTCTTTATTTTTCATCTCATTTTTCTGTACTTTATTTGACAATTTCGATTTTTTTTGAACAATTTTCCATTTAGCAAGTTTGGTTTTAGCTATTTCTAACCTTTGATAGAAACATTGAGTTTGCGTTCAATTTCAATTATCACGTAACTTTTCCTTCTAGGAGCTCTATTGAACACTTTTGAAATTGGTTTTACTTAATCATTTCTTTGGTTTCTTATTGGTTTTGAACCTATTTTTTGAGTTGTTGATACATCTAATGAAATTTTCCAATGGTTAAAAGTCTCCATTTGCTAATGGAGAGATATGTTTACTAGTTTATATTAGCCAAGGATGGAGATATTTCAAGGCCTTGTCTCATTTTTCACATTAGAAAAAAACAAAACAAACAAAACAAAAAAAGACTGTCTGCTCTTATAAATGCTAAAGTAAACTGAAACTCTGTTATGTATAACATTTGTAGTCATTATCTTCTGAATTGTTAGTCAATTTTCTTTTCTTGAAAATTCAGTTAATATACTTGATTTTATTCTTGTTGACTTTGAATCTAGCCTTTACTAGCTGAGCTCTAGCTCCAGCTCTCATCTATGGGGTTTTTAAGTCAATCATATTAAATGTCCAAGAGTAACATTTTCTCAAAATATATGGAACACTATTTTCAAAACTCCAATTCTAATTATGCAAGTCAAGGAGAACTTATGCTCTTTAACTAGCCTATAACCCTCTTTGGATAGCCTATTTATGCTTTCTTTTGCATGTTAATTTAATTTATCTTCTTCATTTTTACTTTGCACTTCATTGTTTATTCTTTAAATGACCATTTTCTCTGGAGTCTTTTCATTCTATTCAGTGTTTAGATGACCTTGTGAAATACACAATTATATTTGCATTCTATTTGTAATTGACATCAATACTACCGTATTCCAGAATGAGTTTTGATTTTCAGTTCTCTCAACTGAGGCTGTGTTATCATGGCCAATCACAGTGGCATACTTGGTGGTTTTGTAGCATTTTACATTGCATACCTTCTATTAATGACTCAAATTTCTATTGCCACAAATAATATTGCAATAGATATTGTAGCACATACTTTCCAAAAAACACATGTGCAAGAATACCCCAGACACATATATCTAGGAGAAGCATTCCTGGGTCATAGTTTATCATGTTTCCAATTTGACTAACTACTGGTAGAGTGTTTTTTCAAATCACCAGACTGTACTAACACAGTATCTGCCTCTCCAGGAGATTTGAGAAAGCAACCAGTCTTGTTCATCTTTCTAGCACTCATCAATTATTTGTGAAGCACCTGGTATGCAGACACAGCCCCCAAACATTTTAAACTGTCAGGTAGAAAACTTAATCCACATACAACTGAAAAATCAATTTAAAATATTTTAATGATCTAATACCAGTATAATACTTTATATGAACCTAGAAGGTAAAACAGGCATCAAGGCACATCCTTTTGTTTTCACTCTTAATTGTTTTGTCTAAGTTGCTATTCTCATACGGGAAATTCATCACTATTGCTACCTTTCCACTATTGGATTTCTCAAGAGTGAGTTATTGACACAACAAAAATCTATTTCATATTATATCCCATTAAAAGTCAGTCTGCAGCTAATAATTCAGCTCACTTTTAAAGCACTACTGTCTCCTACTTGTTTTAATGTTTTATTATGATGATTTGGCTCTTCAAAAAACTTGGTCTTCTTTGTCAAAATCAGATCCTGCTGATAAGATTGTACTATTTTATAAGAAGAATTATTTTAACTTCAATCTATCAAAATGTAAGTCCAGTCTTGACCACATCTTTTGAAATTTTATATTTATATTTTGAAATCTGTATTTTATCTGAGTATCCATTTTATTATTATTATTACAATTTATTCACTTTGTATCCTCATCTCCTCCCAGTCCCACCCTCCCTCTCTCTTCCTCCCTTAGTTCACTGAAAGGGGGAGTATACGCCTCTATTATCTGACCATAGCCTATCAAGTCTCACTAGGACTACCTGGATCCTCTTCCTCCATGGCCTGGTAAGGAAACGTGATCAAAAAGCAGGCAATGGAGTTCGTATCAGAAACTGCCTCTGTTCCCCTTATTAGGGAACTCACTTGGAGACTAAGCTGCCTATGGGCTACATCTGAGCAGGGCAACTAGGTCCCCTCCATGCATGGACTGTGGTTGATGCATCAGTCTCTGCAGTGACCCCTGCACACAGATTTTTGCCGTTTTTGGTCTCCTTGTGGAGCTCCTGTCCTTTTCCGAGTCCTTCTATCCCCTTCCTTCTTCCATAAGACTCCTTGCACTCTGCCCAAATTTGTCAGGGGGTCTCAGCTTCTGCTTCGATCCCCTGTTGAGTTAATCCTTTTACAAGACCCTCATAGTAGGCTTCTATCCTGTTCTCTCTCTTCTACCACTTCGGGAATCTATCTTGTTTGGCATTCTGAATGAGATTTAAGCATCCTCCCTAGGTTCCTCCTTGTTGTTTATTTTCTTTAGGACCACAGATTTTAGTATGGTTATCCTATATTATCTGTCTAATATCCACTTATAAGTGAGTATATAGCATAAACATCTTTATTCTTCTGGGTTACCTCACTCAGGATGATCTTTTCTAGTTCCATCTATTTGCCTGAAAACCTCATGATTTCCTTTTTAAAAATAGATGAGTAGTATTCTATTTTGAAAATATATCCAGAATATATAAATTAAACACCAACGAACTAAATAATCCAATTTTAAAAAATGAGGTACAGAGCTAAACAGAGAATTCTCAATAGAGGAATATCAAATGGAAACATTGAAAGAAATGCTCAACATCCTTAGTCATCAAAGCAAATCAAAACAACTCTGAGATTCCATGTTACACCCAACAGAATGGCTAAGATAAAATATTCAAGTGACAACACATGCTGGAGAGGATGTGGAGAAAGGGGAACACTCCTCCATTGCTGGTGGAAGTGCAAAGATGTACAACCACTTTGGAAATCAATCTGGCGTTTTTCTCAGAAAACTGGGAATAGTGCTACCTAAAGATCCAGCTATACCACTCCTGGGTATACTCCTGAAAGATGCTCCATGATACCATAACGACGTTTGCTCAGCTATGTTCATAACAGGTTTATTTATCTGGAATCTGAAAAAAACTTAGATGTCCCTCAATTGAAGAATGGATACAGAAATTCGTGAACTCCTGTATTTTAGAAAATAAATTTCTGTTGGCAAAGCTATTTTTCTGCTATATTTGTACTACATATGTTAGCTTTAGGTCAACAAACAGAAACATTCCTTACAAAAGGACACTGTTATTAAGAATTTATGTTTAATAAGATGTTCTGGATTTAGAAACCTCATCTCATAAAGTTGGAGACCAAATTATTCTCGACAAAGGGAGTGATCTGGAAGTCTAGAGAGCTAATTTATAGAAACAGCCTGTGTTGGTCAGTGTTATTTTCTAAAGTTATATCATTTATTGTTTCTGAATGAGTTTTTCTCTTCAGCACTGCTATAGACATCTTCAGTTTTACAGACCTAATCGCAAAGCAAATATGTCTTGATATTTGCTTTGTTCATGTGACATTTTCCAGAACCTTGCATAAACACAAACCAATATGTCTTTTTGTGACTCAACACAACAATAATTGGATTCAACTCTTTCTTTGAGCAAGTAATATTTTTCTGTCACTCGTCTAGCCTAGGATTATGATAACAGAACATCACTTCAACAAAACCCACAGATTAAATTAAAATATATTTAATTGTAGAAAATATAACTTACGCACTTTGAATCTACACAGATGTTTTCCCTACTGAGAAGAAACCTTTACCTCTGTTTATTCTCAGCTTGGGAGTCAGAGAGCTCTGTGACTGGAAAATGACTCTTTACATACATTTTTTGGAGTAATGATACATCTCTAAATAGATGTGTTACTTTATCCCAATATTGGTGAATTTTGAGGTGATTAAGATTCAGTGTCTCACAGACTGCAGCAGCAATCACAGAGCCTGCGTGGGTTTGCACTAGGTCCTCTGCATACATGCTGTGGCTGTTTAGCTTCCATTTTCCTTCCTTCCTTCTGCCTTCCTTCCTTTCTTTTTTTGTGGGACTCCTAATAGTAGGAGTTAGGGTGTCTCTTATTCTTTTGTCTGCTCTTGGGACCCTTTTTCTTCAGCTAAGCTGCCTCATCCAGCCTTTGATATGATGGTTTCTGTCTAGTCTTATTGCATTTTGTTTTTCTGTGTTCAGTTGATATCACTGAAAAAGCCTGCTCTTTTCTGTAGGGAAACAGAGGAACAGTGGATGGGGTAGGGTAAGGGCTGGGAGTGGTGAAGGAAGGAAGTGTGTTGTCAGGATGTATTGTATGAGAGAGAAAAAAATTTTAATTCAGTGTCCCAGTTTTTTCAATGTAAAGTTATATTTTGCTCATTTAGTATGACAGTGATTATGATTACTTTTTGTGTTATGAGGTCACTGTGCTTGCTACAACACATGTAGGCTAGAGAGAACAAGTCTATACAGTTGTTTCTCTTCTTTAACCTTTACATGAGGTCTGAAGATTGAACTCAGATCCCTGCATGTAACACCTTTCTTTACCCAGAGAACAACATTTCTATCCCACGACAATTTTTTAAAGTATTAATTTGTTTTCATTTCAATGAAGTATAACATAGTAGCAATATATTATCTATTATGGAAATTATTGAATGTGGAAGGTTAATATTACTTATGGTACTTAATCTGTATACACAGCAAAGATTTGTTCAAAAATTTATTATTTTAATTACTCTAGGAAATACATACATGTATTAATCATTGGATAAAGATCTTTATCATCTCTTGAGAAAATTTTACAAATGTCTCTTTTTTAAAACACATCATGTTTTCTTGTTTTCTTCTCTTTTTATAATTTTCTAAAATTTTACTGTTGAAACTTTTCATATGTTTATGGATTCATTTAGGTAGCAATTCTTTCTAATTTTGTTTGATAGGCTTTATAATTTTGTGTGCATACGTTTAAAATTGCTACATAACCCAGGTGGATTAACTTTTGCATCATATTGAAATGTAGCTCTTGTCACTTTGCTCATGCCTTAAAGTACCTTATCTCTGATATCAGCATAGATGAAGTGCACTTCGTTAGTGCTTGATTGTTAATGCTCTTTGATAGTTTGACTTTAATTTTCCACATCCTTAGGTTTGAATTTCTAATAATTTCAGTTTTTTTTTCTAGACAGAGTTTCTCTGTGTAGCCTTGACTGTCCTGGACCTCGCTTTGTAGACCAAGGTGTCATCAAACTCACAGAGATCTGCTTGTCTCTGCCTCCCTGAGTGCTGAGATTACAGGTGTGTACCACCTCTGCTGGCTGATTTTTTTCACTTTCTGAGACGATAGCATGACCATATCATTTTCCACTACCTTTTCTCCATTCAAACCTTCCCATGTACCCATTTGCCTCTTTCGAATTTATTGTTGTTACATAAATATGTATGTATGTTTATATGCGTGTATGTTTGTGTGCACATACATATGCATACATATAATGTATAATATTTATTTATACACTTATAAATTTATATTCATATATATTATATATACCATGTCCCTAAATATATAAACACAACCTGCTCAGTTTGTATAATGTGAGTTTTACATGTGCATTTCTGTTGGCTTTAAATGATTAATAATTGTTACAGATTGCTCACTCTAAAATTTTTTGGCGCTACCTAGGGACTTCACTCATTTTGTAGTTATTGTAGATTTTAATGCATTGGGATATAAATCCAGCATCTCAATATTTTATTCTCTTTTTCCAAAATTTTCTAAACCATTATTTTTTCTCATTTCCTAACTTTTGGTTTCATCAAGTTTTTAAAAATTTTTCTTTATTGTTATTTTTTTTTACAATTTATTCACTTTGTATTCCAGTTGTAGCCCCCTCCTCCATCTCCTCCCAGTCCCACCCACCCTATCTATTCCTCCCCTATGTCTCTCCCTTAGTCCATGGATAGGGGAGGACCTCTTCCCATACTACTTGACTCTAGCCTATCAGCTCTCAGCAGGACTGCCAGGGGGAAGCGATCAAAGAGCTGGCCACCGACTCCATGTCAGAGACAGCCCCTGCTCCCCTTACTAGGGAACCCACATGGAGAATGAGCTGCTCATGGACTATATCTGAGCACGGTGTCTAGGTCCTCGCCATGCAAGATCCTTGCTTGATTCATCAGCCTTTGAAGGGTCTCTGGGGCCCAGATATTTTGGCATTGCTGGTCTCCTTGCACAGCTCTTGTCCCCTCCAGGTCTTTCTATCTCCCCTTTCTTCCATAAGATTCCCTACACTCTGCCCAAAGTTTGGCTATAAGTCTCACCAGTTGCTTTGATACCCTTCTGGGTCTTTCAGAGTCTTTCAGAGTCCTCCTGTGGAAGGCTTCTGTCCTATTCCCTATCTACTCCTACTTCTGGTATGTATCCTGTTTGCCCTTCTGAATGAGGACTAAGCATCTTCCCTAGGCTCCTCCTTCTTGTTTAGCTTCTTTAGGACTATATATTTCAGTATGTTTATTCTATATTATATGGCTAATATCCACCTGTAAGTGAGCATGTAACGTGTTTCTTTCTGCTTTTAGGTTACCTCACTCAGGATGATCTTTTCTAGTTCCATCCATTTGTCTGCACATTTCATAATTTACTTGTTTTTAATTGTTTTTTGTTTTAATACTACTCTTCTCTATTTATTAGCTTTTCTCTCATTTTAAAAATAGTTTTAGTCTTACTCATACTTTTCTTGCTGTCATGAACCATTCTAACTCTAAGCTATAATTTTTTTTTGATGATGCAAGTATGTTAGGACTATTTCATTACTTGCATTCTACTGTGTGTTATACTTGTCAAGTATTTCGACTAAATTATTAGTCAGTATATTAATCAGTAATAATTAGTATATTAATCAGTAAATAAACAGTTATTCTATGTAACTATTTCTTTCTTCTACCATTTACACTGTTACTCTTTTTTTTTGTCTGTACGCACTTGCCTTCCTCCAAGAGAAGCATTTGGCATAGGACCTTCTGCTCAAAGTAAATCTTCCTCTTCTGTTCCTATGAGGAAATCTCTTTTGTGCTACATTTTAAGCTATACTCTCTCTGTCTTAGTTAGGAATTCTACTGCTGCAATGAAACAACATGATGAAAAAGTAAGTTGGGAAAGAAAGGGTTTATTCAGCTTATACTTCCAAGTTGCTGTTCATAACCAAAGGAAGCCAGGAACTCAAACAGTTCAGGAAGGAACCTGAAGGCAGCAGCTGATGCAGAGGCCAAGGAGGGGTGCTGCTTACTGGTTTGCTCTTTTTTTTTAACTTATTTTTTTAATTTATTTATTTTTATATCAATCACAGGTTAGGTTTTTTGCATCCCATGGGTAGCCCCTTCCCTCATTCCCTCCCAACCTCCCCAACCCTCCCTCATCTCCTCCCTGCCCCCTCCAAGTCCACCAACAGGGGAGGACCTCCTCCCCTTCCATCCAACCCCAGCTCATCTTGTCTCCTCAGAGCTGGCTGCAAGGTCCTCCCCTGGGATCTAGCCAGGCTGTTACTCCCTGGCATGTATGGGGGAGGGTCAAAGAGTCAGCCATCAAGCTCAAGACTGAAACAGTCCCTGTTTCCCTTACTAGGGTCTTTATGGCTCCCTCAGCCTGCTTTCTTATAGAAACCAGAAGCCCCAGCCTAGGGATAGTACCACCTATAATGGGCTAGACTCTCCCGCATGGATCACTAATTTAAAAAATGCCATACAGCTGCATCTATGGAGGCATTTTCTCAACTGAGGAGTCTTCCTCTATGATGACTCTAGCTTGTGTCAAGCTGACATAAAAGCAGCCAGTATACTCGCTAAGGAAAGAATTCTAACAACAACAATACTTCCCAGCATTTTAAAGTCGCCATGCTTTCTCTTCTGGTCTATGTTATTTTAGTTAGGGAATGAGCACAGAATTGTGACAGTGCTCTCCTGAAAGCCTTTGTACTTCCCCAGTCTGTCTATTACTTTTTCTACTCAATGCAGGTTTTCATCAATTTATAACCATTTGCCTGTGTTTTCTGTGTTCTCATTCTGTTTGAGTTCCACAGTGTTTCATACATAGAACCTGTGGCTCTGTGTCTCTCTCTCATCAGCTTTGGTATTTTTCCCTTTGATCTTGCCCTTCTGTGCTTTCAGTGTCACATAAATCACTGCATACCATATACATCTTACTCAGAAATATTTTAATCCTTCCTACATATCGTAAAAGATAATTTTTTTTCTGAATCCCTAATCCCTTCTTCTGAACCTCTTTGCTGTCCACCTAATGTGGAAGTTAACGCACTCAGAGATTTAGATATTTATAGCTGCATCGAGGCCTGGCTTTCCAATGTGCTGTCATTCATGGTGTATACTTTCAGGAGTCCAAATCAAATTTCCAGTTCACTGTGGTGTTTTCTGTTCTCTTCACCTCCACCCAGCATGATAATTCTGTGTCTCTCAGCAGTTCTCTTGGCTGCTACGGTTTCTCAAACACTCTGTATATGTATTAACTAATGATTCAAAATAAGAGGAGCCCAGAATAGCACAGTTAATAAGTCTCCTTTCCCTCGGTGTCCAAATTCACTTGCCTTGATGCATTCTTGTGTTTTCAAACAATTTTAGATTTTAAAATTCCGCTCAGCTTTTCTTTTTCTTTTTCTTTTTCTTTTTTCTTGCAGTGGGAAAGTGCTCATCTGTAATCTATTTCTGCTCAGCTAGAAGTATGAGGTTCTAGATATTTTTATAAACTTGTGTTAATAATAACTCCTCCATGAGGCTTTTTTTTGTTATGAGATCAACAATAAGAGTCAGATATTCTCAACTACATTCCTACAAGTGGTGATTAGTAACAAAGACTGTGGAGCTCTTAGAATAAACCTCCCTCCCGATTTTGGACCACTTATCTAACTTGCTTTTGCCTCGATTTCTTTAATTTATGGAGTATAGCTGTTTTGTGAATTTGATTATTGTTATAAATATTAAATTATGTCTGTGGAAAGTGCAACCATCATGGCAGATATGTTAGTCACCATTAATGGTATGATGGCAACTTTCATTAAATAAATGTTATTTGGAGTACATATGCACATAACAAAATCATACATTCATAATAACATCGTCTTCATCGTTCCTTATCACCCACTCAAAGTTTCTGTTAATTGTATTACCAGTAGAATAAATGAGTGCAATATTAGTTACACACTGCTTGGTTAATATTATGAAGTAAAATGGAAATTGGTTTCAAATTTCATGACAGAGAATACAGTTTTAATTAAAACTTTTATTTTATTGAAAATTTTATGAGAGTAGTATGTTTATATTGCCACCTCTTCCTTTCTCTCTTTCCCCTCCAACTCCTTGTATATTGCCCTACTCACTTTCAAACACATGACCTCTTGTTTAATCAATACTGTAACTTAATGTTGTCCCTATGTAAGGCAACAGTTTAAGATAGAATAACCTATCTTGAGGCTTCTACTTAAAGAAAACAGATTCCCCACCCCCCCCAACCCCTGTCTTCGACAGACATCGAATACTAGTAGCTCAGTATCTCTTCACCTATGGATGAGGCCTTGTGAAATTTCCCCCTCCACATTGGCATGCGACAGGAAAATGTTGCAGAAAAGAACCAGATCTGAGATTTTCCTTTCTTTATGAAGATATTTTTAACACTTTGACAGAAGAATTCTTTTTCATTTTGAAGCCGAAACAAAAGAAAACTAACAATATGAAAACACGTGAAAGTGTAAAGGTAAGTCAACAGTCAGACTGAAGGAAGCTTATATTGTAATGGTGAACAATTACTTTTGTCTCTCACATAAAAACATCAAAAGACAGAATAACTAAATCATTACAGTTATGGCTATTTGCTAATTGATACATAATGCACATATGAGAAAAACTAACATCAGCAACATGAAATGCAGAGACTTTTCTCTTTATTTCATTTAAATTTACTTTTTTAATTTATTTTTTTATTAATTACACTTTATTCACTTTGTATCCCTCTATAAACCCCTCCCTTCTCCCCTCCCAATCCCACCTTCCCTCCCCCTTCTCCATGCATGCCCCTCCCCAAGTCCACTGATAGGAGAGGTCTTCCTCTCCTTCTTTCTGATCCTAGTTTATCAGCTCTCATCAGGACTGGCTGCAGTGTCTTCCTCTGTGGCCTGGTACCTCCCAATCTTAGCCCCTTCCTTCCTCTCATCTCAGTCCCAACCTCCCTCCCTCTTCTTCCCCTCTTCCTCCCCTATTCCTAAGAAAAGGGGAGCTCTCCTCTCCTACCAACTGACCCCAGTCTGTGAAGTCTTCTCAGGATGGGCTGCATAGAGGAGACTTTTAAAGAATTGAGTTAAGCTGGAAATAAGTTACTCCCATGCTAAAATAGACTACTACCTATAATTATTTTAGGTTATGTTAATCTTTACATCTACCAAAAAAGAAAGCCCATAGTAGATTTCTAAACAAAGTGAGAGACAAGCCAGAGAGAAACACCACCAAAAAAAAAAAAAAATCAGATGGGAAGCAGGTAAGTAATCTTCATATCTTTTCTTGTCCTTGTATGTTTTCCCAAATCTAATCTTCCACTTTCATCCCCAGCTCTGTAGAAGCAGTGACTTGTACTCGCTCTCGGCCCTCACTCTCCTGCTAGCACACCATGTTTTTCTCTCTCCTGTGGACTCCCTCAGCCCCATTCTTAAGTGTCTGCTTCCAATACTGAAAACAAAACAAAACAAAACAAAACAAAACAGTGTTCACATCTAGCATGATCTCAGAAACATTCCCTACCAGGCAATACCCACCCACTCTCCTAAGAACCAGAAAGAGCAACAGAAACCAAGGAATGAAACTCCAAACCAACAAACGCAACATGAGGGAGAGATGAAGATCTGAAGATAGTCTACCTGCTTCCCCGAATGGAGTGGTCTGCAAGTTCCCAGGCTATCTGTTTTCTTATATGGGATCATAGACAGATGATATGCAGGTATGTAGATAGACTGATAGGTAGATAATAGATAGCTGATGCATTGGTGAATAAGAGGCAGAAATATAATAGATAGATGATAGATAGATATAGATAGATGATAGAAGATAAAAGTAGATAGAAATAGATGATAAATAGATATAGATAGATGATATATGATTCTAAATTTCTCCCAGAGTTGCTGAAGAAATTCAGTTAAACTTTCAGAAAACAAAATCAACATGGAAAGACCATTAGTACTTCTTTACAATAATAATAAACTCTCCAAAAAAAATCAAGAATAATCCACTTAAAATAACATCATCTACACCCAAAATGCTTAGGAATAAATTTAACTAAGTCAGTGAGATATCTGTCAACCAAAAACTCTGCAATATTAATGAAGGGGATTTAATAAGACACAGATAAAATTTTAAATATATTTATGTACAGATAGAAAAGTCAGTATCATTTAAAATACATAGTACCCAAAGCAACCTACAGATTCAATGAAATTTCTAAAATTACTATGCCATCTTAAACATAATAGAAAATGTAATTTCAAATACACTTAAAATGATAAAAATATTTATTATCCATAGCAATCTTAATCAGAAGGAACAAAGATGAAGGATTCATAGTACTTGTTTTCAAATTATAGACAGATAAAGATAGGTAAGAAGGCAGATAGACAGACAGCTATAGCATCCAAAACAACATTAATTGCCTTAAACAAAAGACAAGGCCAAATGCCTAAAAATGTATTTATGGTCCCTTGAACTTTGAGAAAGACCTCAATACTCAATGCTATTGAATAAATTGTATATTCATGGACAGATGAATAACACTGGGCCTTTACCTCACAGTGTATCCAATACAGAGCTTAACTCAAAACATGTTAACGATTAAGAAATAAAACTGGAAACCGAAAAACTCTTAGGTGAAAACAGGAGAGAATCTGTGAGACATTAGGGTTGGCAATGTTCTTTGTAAATAATTCCCAACCCACTGACTACTAAAGCAAAAATAGACAGATATGCTTACAGTACATGAGAATCTGCACAGCAAGAAAAACAACTAAAGAGAAGACACCATCCAGACCTGATGATTGTTTACAAGCTGTATGCATGTCAGAGGATTAATATTCAAAATATATAAAGAACTCTACTCGATAACAGTAGAACATGAGTTTTAAAAAGTAGGTGAAGTACCTTAGTATCTGAAACATGTACAAAAAATGTAACAATCTAGGTAATAGAAGTACAAAGCCATAGTGATTTGACCTCTCACTATGAATAAATAGTAATACAAAGACAAGAGATAACAATTTTGCTGAAAATACAGAAAAAAGTAAACCAGGTACACTGTTGGTGTTGAGGAGGCATATTCTACAACCATGTGGCAGAGCGGAGCAGGCAGTTTCTCAGAAAGTTAAAATTGAACTATGGTAGGATACAGAAATCCTACTACTAGAAATATATGCAAAGTAAATGAAATCTACAATGGAGAAGAGATACTGCTTTTTCCCATTTGCTGTAGCGCTATACAGTTTAGACAAAGCATCCATCTAACTATCCCCCAAAAACACAAACTTAGGAAAGCAATTGTAGAGTTCTTGTCCATCATGTTTATTACATATAAGGCATCCAAATGAAGCGATTTCTATCATTTGTGACAACATGAATTAATATGGAGGACACACTGTCAAGTGAGATAAGCCAGGCACAGGAAGTCAAACGTTTCATAATCTCACTTACATGTGGTATCAGGAAAAACTGGACTCACAGAGCAGAGTGAAATGGTAGTTACCGGAGGCTGGCTCTGTGGAGAAACGGCCCGGGCTGATCCAAATTATTATGCTTCATTTTGACAGGAGGGATATCTTCAGATCCATGACACAGTATGGGAACAAAACTTAATTATTTCTGGAGTTTCTTGAACCTGCCTGAGGTATAAGTAAGCCACAGAAATGTTTATAGACTTTAAAGTTTAGGTCTTTTGCTGGGGAAGTTTCCCATCTTCAGACTAAATTTAACCCAACTATTCTAGCACTACGACCCTCCACATGGCTAGCTTTTTACCTCTCTGCTCCCCTCAGGTGGTCTGTGGCTTCTGCAACTTCTGCTTGTAGCTTCTCCCACTTCTGCTTGTAGCTCTCCCCATTCTTTCTGCCCCAAGTTCCGCCCTTATATTTTCAGCCCCAGCTATTGGTCGTCAGCTCTTTATTAAACCAATCAGCATCGAGACAACACTTGGTCTATCTCTTAGATTGCCGATAGGCACAGAGTGCTGCCAAACCTTCACATACCTGAGCAGGTGTGGAAGGACAAGCATTTACCAATATGAAGCCCATGATGGGCCATAGAAATGACAATACCAAATCCTGCCAGTAGTTAGCTCTCTGCCGGTACAGAATTAACAACTGAAAGTACAGAGAAACATCTTAATCCCATACAGCATGAAGGAAAGTCACCTCAACAGCTAATTAATGATTAAAGTGTAGTATATTGTTTTATATGTTATAAAACATTTGCATGTTTTCAGCATGCACACAAAGGATACGTATGTAAGCTACGGGCATGTTAATTAGCTTGATTGTGGTAATCATCCATAATGCAAATGTGTTGTCTACCATAAGTACATACAATTTTTTCAGCAAATAAGATATATGAGGGCTCTAAGGACCTTGATTAGAAGATCTCAGATGAGGAATAAATTCCATAATAATATATCTTCACACCTCAGATCAACATTATTTGTGTATGCATGTGTGTACATGTACGTGTGTATGTGCATGTGTGTGATATGTGTGGTATGAATATATATATATATGTGGTGTGTGTGGTGTATATGTATGAATATATGTGTGTCTGCATGATGATGTATATATCAATATGTGTCTGTTGTCTATGTATGTGTATGTTATCTTTATTATTCTTTTATTGACATTTAAGAGAAGAATTTCTGAGTCTTTCTGAAAGGTACTTCAGGCTTAATGGTTATAGCAATTTTCAGATTGTGCACAGGATCAAACTGATTCAATTATTTTCATTTGGATAAAAGGAACAAATGCTTTTGAAAGTCTACGATGTTTGTTCTGAAAACTAAGTTAATCATTAGATGTACCAGAAAGTTTTTGATGCAGATTTCTACAGCACTTGAAGTACTATTCCCCACCCTTGCTGGGGTTTGTGGCCTGGGCCTTATCGAGGCTCTGGCAGATAGCTAGGGAAGAAATTAGAGTCCTGATTTGACTTGATATGCTGGGGAGGGTTGGGGAGGGCTCCCCTTATCTGGGGAGTAGGAGATGGGAGATATGGGAGACAGGGAGAGAGAGTGATACCAAGAGGAGAGGAGGGAGGGTGCTACGGCTGGGCTGTCAAATGAATAAAAATTTACATAATTAAAAATATCTCAGGCTCTGGAACCAGACTTCATTCAAATCCTGTTTGAGTACAAATTAGTCTGGTAACTCTAAGCAACTTGCAAAACTTCATTATGTCGCCACTTCTTTGGCAACAAAACAAGGAAAGTATAGATGCTCATTTTATGGAGTTGTGCCTTCTATGTGGTTTGCATTAATCACTGCACACTACGTAATGGCTGACTCCAAAACCAATTGGAATGACTGTTATTTGCAATTAGTGTATGAAGAAAGTAAGATTTGGAAATGAACGCACATGTTCCAATGCTACCTAATCTCCACTAAGCCAAGATTTGGTACACTACCAGTAATAGATGTCACAGTTATCAATAGCGTGGGAAGGAAAGGCTATGGGTACCTGAGGCACAGCAGTAATCACTGGAGTAGATATAGAGACAAAGCAAACTCGCGCTTCTCTCCAGAAACTTTTGATGATGACAAAAAGGCAGCTGCACCAGGAAGATCACAACTGCAACTTCATTTTCATGGACAAGATGATTTCTTCTGCATTTTCAGTGAAAATATGGAATGATTCTCCTAAAAGGGAAAGAAGGCTTCCCATGGAAAACAACTCCACCTTCCACTGAGGACAAGATGAAGGATGGGTACAGGTAGACATGAAACTGCAGATGGATGCAGGAGTTTTTGCTAAATAACTTCTTTTCTTTTTTTCTTTCTTTTTAATTGTCCACTTCTAAGTAAGGGTATTCTCTCTTTCTCTTTCTCTCTCTGTGTGTGTGATCTGACACAAAAGTGAATATAATGAAGGACCAGAGAAATGGCATTAAAAGTTTAACTTTTCTGTGTGAGAAAATTAGGTAAAGTATAAATATTAAAGTGGTTGATCTTATTTCTTTAAGATAAGGAGGAAAAAAATCAAGTGAAATTGTATGTGTTAATTTTTATTTAATTGTATATTGATGAAAATAAAACTTTAATCTAAGGACCTAACAAAAATTTTTAGAATTTATTATTTTCTTACACTGTAATTGGTTATATTGTCATCTATGTGTTATTATTGGAGATTTTCACAAAATACCAACTACTCAAATAGGCAACAAATTACTCTTTTTTTTTAAAATAAAATTTGGGGCAATGATATGAATCTGCAGGTAAAGGTGTCTGCTAGCAAGCCTGACACAACTCAACCCTGTAATTGTATGGTAGAAAGAACAGAATCCTGTAAGTTTTCTTCTGACTTCGCATGTGCACTTTGGCATTGATGCTTCCCCTACACACATACACATACACACTTGTTAGCAAACACATAAACACACTAAATAAATAGATAGATGATAGGCAGACAGATAAATGATAGATAAATAGATGATAGATAGAAAGAAAAAAGAAAAAGGAAGAAAGAAAGGAAACATTTTTGAAGAATATTTTAGGATGAAAATCTGTAGGTTAAATCAAGAGGAATTAATGTCTAAGAACTATAGAAGACATTTTACATATAGCACACTGTACCTCACAGACACATGAGTTCAGAAATCTTTGCCTGTAACAGTGATGTCAGTGTTGATAGCGTATTTCGTTTTCTCTTTTAAAAATGTCTAAGCTATGGCTACAGAAATAGAGAAACACAGAGTGACGTTTTATTTCTCTGACACTAGGACCATTCTATTTCACCTCTGAGAACATTGCTTTCCTCCAAAGATCCAGATAGAGTTTTGCTGTTGAGAGTTTGTAAGAGTTCTTTAGAGGAGTCCTGTAACTGTGAACTAACCACATAACTTCATAAATGGTGTCACATCACATTATTATTACAGCCTAGAGTATGCCTTGAACAAATTCTAAACATACACAGAGTCTGTTTACATAAGAGCCAATGCCAATGACCTGCACTAAATATCACATTGCCTGCAACTGAAGTAAAATGGGTGGCTTGTCAGCTGTGTGATTCCCTTGCCAGGAATAGGTAGTGAACCCTCAGAAATAGGTAGTGAACCCTCTAGAAGAATTTCACAGCAAAAGCTGATACCTCCCTGCAAGAGTTTATGCTGAGGAAGCTGAGAATAATAAAAGAAAAACTGTCCATCAACACAGGAGACTGGACAGACGTTCCTAGTAAAACCTAAATACTTTAGGTGAAAACATTCAAGTGATGTGAACAAATATTAATTAATTTACTCCTCCTAGTGTAAAAGAAAAGTTGTACCTATGCTGGACATGACAGAGTGATTGCTTTCATGAACTCACCAGAGCTGTGGCTTCCTACACAGACCTGTATAAGGTGAAGCCTTGTGATGCTCCATCATGGATAGGAGAGGAGCTGAAAAGCTCTCGCCCCTACCTAAGGACTATTGGCAGATGGTGGCAGCTGAGGGAGACAGAGTCTGTTTTCCTCAGAGGTTTGGGCTTTCTTATGCAGCTCATACACCTGTGGATGGCCATCTACAAGCATATGATAATGGTTGCTCTAACTGGACTCGGTGAATCATAAGGAAGGAAAAAAGGATATGAAGTTGGGAGGGGTCTGGAAGAAATTGGAGGTGGAAGGATATAGGGTAGATATGTTTAGACTCATATATACATATATATACTGGAATATGAATATATAATAAAAGTCTCAAAGAACTGTTACATAAAATAATTTTTCTTAAGTTTAGATGCTTATATTGAAAGAGCTGAGTATGGCCACTCATGCTTGATATCTCTGCATCGGAAAGACTGGGACACCAGGCTAGCCCTAGTTTAGTGAGTTGTAGACCCACCTGAGATATATAGTGAATTTCATGTCATTATAGTGTAAGGCACTGTTTAAAAAATGCAAAAAGTATAATTGACAAACTACAAAGCTGATGTTCTGGCACTTTAAGATTGGTTGTGTGTCTGGCTGACCAGTCTTCTGAGGTCAGGAACTGAGTCATTCTCATCTTTGTGTCCTGAAAATGCTTTGTCCTGTGTTAAGACTCCATATTCAAAACGTGTTTGTTTTGTGAGAAAATGAAGTGCAGCCTTGAGTATCTGTCCTGCTTTTATTACGACCCAATAGGAGTTTTTCTAAGTTGCTTAAGGATTCAGATATTGACTTCCTTAACTTCCAGACACCAGGGTCTACACCGAATGCCTCATACAAGGAGTGGGAAATTTAACAGTGATGCTTATTAAAATAGTGTATCTTGTACAAAGTTTAAAGTTGATAGTACAGAAAAACATTAGTTCTTACTTTTTAAAAACTCTTTGTAATTGTTTTGCTCATTCTCAACTCTTTCCTATGAAAAAATGATTAATTTGCATTAATGACTCTTCTGACTGATGTTGGCCTCTTTTAATGACCCTTTTTAAAAAATTGCCAGTACGTGAAGTCCTAGCTAGAGCAATAAGACAACTGAAGGAGATCAAGGGGATACAAATCTGAAAGGAAGAAGTCCCTTCATAATAGCTGCTAACAACATGAAGTACTTTGGGGTGACTCTAACCAAGCAAGTGAAAGACCTGTTCAAAAAAAAAAAAAAACTTCAAGTCTCTGAAGAAAGAAATTGAAGAAGATATCAGAAGAAAGATCTCCTGTGCTCATGGATCAGTATGATTAACATAGTGAAAATGGATATTCTGCCAAAAGCAATCTACAGATTCAATGCAATTCCCATCAAAATACCAACACAATTCTTTACAGACCTTGAAAGAAAAATTCTCAATTTCATATGGAGAAACAAAAAACCCAGAATTACCAAAACAATCCTGTACAACAACATTATCTGGAGGTATCTCCAACCCTGATCTCAAGCTGTACTACCGAGCAATAGTAATAAAAACTGCATGGTACTGGCAAAGAAACAGAATGGTGGATCAATGGAATTGAATAGAAGGTCCAGAAATAAACCCACATACCTATGAATACTTGATTTTTGACAAAGAAGCCAAAACTCTACAATGGAAAGACGAGAGCAGCTTCAACAAATGGTGCTGGTCTAACTGGATGTCTATGTACAGAGAAATGCAAATAGGTCCATATTTATCACCCTGCATAAAACTAAAGTCCAAGTGGATAAAAGACCTCAACATAAAACCAGACACACTAAATCATTTAGAAGAAAAAGTGGGGAAGAGACTTAAACTTATTGGCACAGGAGACAACTTCCTGAAGAGAACACCAACAGCACAGGCTATAAGAGCAACAATCAATAAATGGGGCCTCATGAAACTGAAAAGCTCCTGTAAAGCAAAGGACCCTGTCATCAGAACAAAACAACAGCCTACAGACTGGGAAGGGATCTTCACCAAACATATATCTGACAGAGGGCTAATCTCCAGACTACATAGAGAACTAAAGAAGTTAAAAAGCAACAAATCAGTGAACACTGCTGTCCTGCTCTTCATACACAGTTTCTGCAGCTGTTATCTGGAGGGTCTTCAGTCTTTTGTATTTGATTTGTGCTCATTTTTTTTAAGTTCTGGGGTGTTACATTAAAGAGAGGAGACAGCATAACCATTAAAGGTTCTGTGATAATGGAGAACACAGGAGGATTTGGGGGATTTGGGGTTTGACCTTCTAT
Organism: Pachyuromys duprasi; assembly: GCA_028658305.1. Classification (NCBI taxonomy): domain Eukaryota; kingdom Metazoa; phylum Chordata; class Mammalia; order Rodentia; family Muridae; genus Pachyuromys; species Pachyuromys duprasi. Next base: position 55,802 of record JAQQSO010000513.1, read on the forward strand.
TGGAGAAATTATACACCACTTAGGCTACTTATAGCACCATTTGTCCGTTCATTTCCTTATCATTAAAATGGAGATTACACTTAACCCAGCATTCTCTCTAGGTTTTCAATGAATGGTGTAAGCAATGTATTTAGCAGAATTCTGGGATCTTTTATATAGGCTACCATTAAAAGGTTGTGTGTGTGTATGTGTGTATGTGCTCGCGTGCGTGCTTCTGCACACCCGCACATGCACAAATGTCTTATTCTCACATTATGTTGCATTTACCTTTGGTTATTTATTAATATCCAATTTGTCATAATTTCTCAAAGGTGAGGTTTTTCATGTATCTATTACAAATTCAATTCCATCCCTTTCCGTATTAAATATCTAACACGCTATGTAAAGCTCAAAATTTACATAGTAGGTAAATAGATGATTCAGTCTCTGTCTGTGAATAAAGTTTCCTCTTGCACTTTCATGTGGTTTAGGTGCTGCCAGTTGGTGTCTAAATACTGAAACTGAGCAAATGAACCTCAACACAGTGTGAAATCATCATTTGGAATTATGCTCTGTTTGCGCTGTGACAGACTGTGTTCATTTCAGTAATATATTATTTGTTGTTATCAGCTTTACATTTCAGAATATTTTTATACAGCCCAAAACTCTAAATTTTATCAGCTATGTACAGTATAAGCATACATACACAGATAAATGTTTATATTAATATTAATAGATGGAGGACTAGTTTGCTCATTTATCCTGATCTAGCCTTATGCAAACACTTGCTAGAAAGCCAATAGGACATTGCTTTATAGATTCAGCATCATGAGGAGATAAAGAAAAACATAAAGGAAAAACAGTTTCTTCACATGTTCCCATCAACACTAAGAGAAATGGTCTGTAGCACTCAGGTGCTGGTGTTTTTGTAGTGAAAGATGTTTCTCATTTCATAAAGCAGAGATAGTAAGTTTTGAATGCAATACATGTAGCTTCACAGTTGTGGAAACTTAGATGTCTCTTCCCTCCTAGATACGATGATTAGGATGTGTCCAAACTGATAAGGAGAGTTACTTCCTGACTTCCCACACAGGGTTAAAGCATGCAGCCTGTGATGTTATGATGTATATATTTTGGGATTTAGCCACAGTTGCAAAGTCATAGCTCTTACCTCACTCCATCCCTTGCTGTGAAGCTGTTGGCCACACACACACAAAAATATTCTGTCTTATCTGATGGGAAACAGGAAGCATCCACTTCAGAAAGGAGAAAACTTTCCATACCCACGAGCAACAGCTGCTCAGGAGACTGACTAGATGGGCCTTACTGAGATTTCTCACCTATTCTATGAGCATTATGCTATAGTTCATCCAATCACCTCTCGACATCTAAGTGGCAGGAACTCAAAGCAGCTAGTCAGCTAGTCACACCCGGAATCAAGACAAGGGGAGAATAAATATTATAGGCATTGTTGCTACACTGCTTCTGTTCTCTACTCTTGTACAGTCCAGCATCCAAAAGCAGAGAGGAGCACTTTAAGGTTGAGTCTTCATGTAATCAGAACAATCCCCCACAGACATGCTCTCAGGCCAACCTGTTCTAGACACTCTCCCATTGACAGAATCTTCTCAGGTGATTTTCTAATTGAAAATTAAAACTAATTGTCATACCTGGGAACTGAATTCTCTACCAGTGAGATCTGATGCTATTTCCAAGGAAAGTCATAGGGGAACTGAGTTAGAGAACACCTCACAGAGCTCTGCTATAGCTGAAATGTTAAATAATAGGAAGAAATCTTCATATCTTTGGTGATCACAAAAGGATTCTACAGTTGCTACATAGTTGGAGGATCTGAGTTTGAGTTATTTTTTTCTTACTTTCTATTTATTTATTTATATATATATATTTATTTATTTATTCACTTTACATTCTGATTGCATCCCCCCTCAGAGTCCCCCAGCTCACAAGCCCCTTCCCCCTATTCTCCCCTCTCTGTCTCCTCAGAGAAAAGGGAGGTCCCCCATGGGTTAAAAACCCTCCCTGGCCCATTAACTCTCTACAGAACTATGCCCATCCTCATCCACTCAGGCCAAACAAGGCAGCCCAGTTAGGGGAATGGGATCCAAAGGGAGGCATTAGAGTCAGAGAGGGCACCCATTCCAGTTGTTGAAGGATCCACATGAAGACCAAGCTGTACATCTTCTACATATGTTCAGGGGGCCTAGGACCAGTCCATGCTCACTCTTTGGTTGGTGCATCAGTCTCTGTGAGCCCTCATGGATCCAAGTTAGTTGACTGTAGGTCTTCTTGTAGTATCCTTAACCACCTCTAGCTCCTTCAGTCTTTCCGCCAGTTCTTCCATAGGACTCCCGGAGCTCTGTCTAATGTTTGGCTGTGGGTCTCTGCATCTATTTCCATCAGCTGCTGGGTGAAGCTCCTGTCTATAACATTAATAGTAACATTAATAGTCTCAGGGATTGGCCACTTGACAACAGTTTTGTATTTGTTGACGTATCTGAGTATCTCAATTAATGGGAAAATTGATAGTAATTATCATAATTTACCCAAATGTTTAGTGTCCAAACTGATCACTCTGCCACACACTAACATTTATACATGTCTTAAACACGTCAGACTAACTTCATGAGGCATTTGGCTCATTTTTATATGGAACACATGTTGTGCCCATTTTCATCGTTTATAGACACATCCATCCAATTCTAATCCACATGAAATTATTAAAGGAGCAAAGACAAGCAGACAGCTCTGCTTGAGAATCTATCACTGGTTATCTGTAACATTAGTCAAAATGAACATCAGTGTCCATAGTCATAGGAGAAAAAAAGGAAACAGCATCTAACCATGAATCCCACATTGCTAGTACTAGAAAATTACGAAGTCAGATAGCAGAGCTCTTTATAAAACTAAATGTTCTGCGATGTAATATAAAAATAATAGATTTTAGAATTCATTTCTTCACGTATCTAATTATCCAACAACCTTTGTGTTTTTAATTAGTAAGTAAAATGTGTACATATTTTATATTCAACACGATGAATTGATATACATAAACATTGTGGGCAGCAAATTTAAGTTTTAAACTTATGCATTGTCTCATATCCTTCTTATTTTGTGGGAAGAATTCTAAAATCTACTTTGACATCAATTTTCAAATATATAATATACTGTTGTTAACATTATTACCATGATATAGAATAAAGCTGTAGGATATGCCTATCCCATCCAATTAAAGTGTGTTCCCTTTGATCAGCACTTCCCAATTTGTCCAATCTCATCCTTTGGTTTCCTCATTCTATGAATTTGAGTTTTTCTATTCCAAATGTATGTGAGATCACGTAGTAGCTTTTCTTTCTTCATCCAGCTTCTTTCCTTAACTCAGTCTTCCACATACATATGGCACAAATGATGGAAACTTTTTGGAGATAAACAGAAAGATCATGAGTATTCCTTCATGTATAAACAGTGCGTTTGTTTTTATCTGTTCATCTATTGATGACATACCATGGCTATGGTGACTAATGCTGGTACAAATGTGGGAGAGCAGATATCTCTTTGACATAGCCTATGTTCACTTCATTGGATATATATTATTATAGTTCTGTATTTAATGTTGCCATTTGCCATACTGATCACACAAATTTGCAATTCCATCAGCAGGTATATGAGTTCCCTTTGCTAACATCTTATCTCCCATCTTTTGATGAGAGTCATCCTGAGAGGTGTGAGGTGATGTATCCGTACGGTTTTGACTCATTTTCCTTTATGATAAATTATAGAAACATTTGATCACGTAGTCTACAATAGATACCATGCTGGGATAACAGACTTAACAACGAAAAAAGGCATTGTCATATCTCATGAAATGTACAACCCCTGCATGTTCTTTCTTTTTAAATTATGATTTAATTGCATTTCATATTTCCCTTTTCTTTCTCCAAGCCCTCCCTGTGCCCTCTCCACTGTCCTTCATATTGATGGCCTCTTCTTTCACTTATAGTTATTTCATACACAGATGTATATGATTATATATTCATAAATATAGCCTACTCAGTTCAAATAATGTTAATTGTATGTATGTTTTCAGGGCTGCTTTCAGGCAATCAGTGTGCTCTTCCCTGGGGAAGGCCATCTCCCTGGCTCTAAGCTTTCCTCAGTTGCCTATACTTCTTTGTACTGGATTGAGGCCTCCTGTGCTATTCCCATGCATTTTTACATGGTGTCATATTTTTTCACTTTACTCTTGGGCACTCATACTGTTGAGATTTTATGAGTATATGTTCTGATGTTATTAGAAGAGATATTTTACAGAAAAGTCCCTTATATTTTAATTCTTAAAATTTTCTATCACTTTTTCTGCAATATTCCCTCAGACTTAGGTTCAGAAGTGGTATTTTTTTAGATCATTCTATTCATAACTTTGCATTTTTCATGGTTGTGGTTTTCTGTAATGATCTCCATCTGTTGAAAAGAGAAGTTCTCTTGATGAAGGGTGAAGACTACACTTATCAATGGATATAAGGGTGCATGTTTATAGATTAAAGTTAGGAATTATGCTAGTTCACTAATTAGTGCTTATAAGCTCTCCTCCAAGATCCTTGGCCTTAATAGCCATGGATAGTTGACTAGGTTTCAGTACCAGACATGATTTCCCTCTTGTTGATCAGGCCTTAAGTCCAATCACAGAGTTGTTGGTTACTTGCCAGATATGAGTGCCACTATTGCACCCTTAAGATTATTGTGCCATGCAGGTCATTGTTGTAGTTCATTGCTGTCGTATATGGGTAAGGCTCTTGGTTGCCTCATTCCTTTGGAAACTTGTGTGGTGCCACAAAAGCTAGTTCTCAAGGAAGAGGCATTCAGGTTAGTTCCAGCACAAGGAACTCTGCAGTCCATGTATTTTAAAAATTACATATTATGCACAATATTTAAACCCTGTAAGGTGATATAATAAGCAATGGTGGAGTCAACATGGCAAGAGGCAAATGGTCATCCAAAGAAGTAATGATAACAAAGAAGAGCTAAAGGAATCACCAAGCAGATGAGAGGATCTCCTGGATCAGTAAGGACACTCTGAGACTGAGAAAAGGATGGTGAGTCTAAAGAAAAGAGGAGCCCAGGAGTAAACATAGTAATGGAGCAGAAAACCAAAACTACTTGACTTCACGAAAGAGATTTATTTTAAGTTAAGTGACCAAAATAGACAGAAGTTTCATGGCATTTCCAAATGTTTATACAACTTCTTAGCATTGTCCGTCCATGGCAACCACCTGACTTTAAGAAAGGACAGAAAAACTCCCCTTAACTTTTAATTAAATAATTGCATACCGTACATGTTGGATGTGGTAATTACTGTGCTGTTAGCTTATGTGATGCTTAAGTGTTAACAAGTGAATTCCGTTATTTTGTTGTCTTAAAATCAGCTTATTTTTCACAGAGCATTTCAGTTTAGGTGTCTTGGCCTGTAACATATTTCTTTTTTTAATATTATTATTTTATTTTCTATTAATCACAGGTTATGTACTTTGCATCCCAGCTGTAGGTCCCTCCCACATTCCCTCCCTATCTCCCCCAACCCTCCCTTATCTCCTCCCTGCCCCTCTCCAAGTCCACTGATAGGGGAAATCATCCCCCCTTCCATCTGACCCTAGCTTATCAGGTCTCTTCAGGAATGACTGCAATGTGCTCTTCTGTGGCCTAGCAAGGCTGCTTCTCCCTTGGGGGGGGGGGGGGGTTGAAGAACCAGCCATTGAGTTCATGTCCAAAATAGTCCCTGTTCCCCTTACTAGGATGCCCACTTGGATACTGAGCTACCATTTGCTACATTCAAGCAGGGGTTCTAGGTTATATCTATACATGGTCCTTGGTTGGAGAAACAGTCTGATCTGGGTTGTTTCCAGGTTCTGGCTATTATGAATAAAGCTGCTACGAACATAGTTGAGCAAATGTCCTTGTTGCGTACTTGAGCATCTTTTGGATATATGCCTAGGAGACCCCTGTGCCCTGATATATTTGGTCCTTGGGGAGCTCCTGACCTCTCCAGGTCATACTAGCTCCCACTTCTTTTATATGATTCCCTGCACTCTGCCAAAGGGTTGGTTATGTGTCTTAATATTTGCTTTGATACACTGCTCGGTAGAATCTTTTGGAGGCCCTCTGTGGAAGGTTCTTGTCCTGCTACTTATTTTCTCCTACATCCAATGTCCATCCCATTTGTCTTTCTAAGTGAGGATTGATCATATTACCTCAAGTACTCTTTCTTGTTTATCTTCTTTAGGTGTATAGATTTCAGTATGTTTATCCTATAGGTCTATATAAGTGAGTGTCTTTCTGCTTTTGAGATACCTCACTCAGGATGATCGTTTTCAGGTTCCACCATTTGCCTGCAAATTTTATGATTTCCTCATTTTTAATTGCTGAGTGGTATTCCATTGCGTGAAAGTACCACAGTTTCTGTACCCATTCCTCAACCGAGAGACATCTGGGTTTTTTCCAGGTTCTGGCTATTACCAATAAAGCTGCTACGAACATAGTTGAGCAAATGTCCTTGTTGCGTACTTGAGCATCTTTTGGATATATGCCTAGGAGTGGTATAGCTGGGTGTTGAGGAATCATTATTCCTAATTGTCTAAGAAAGTGCCAAATTGATTTCCAGAGTGGTTGTACAAGTTTACATTCAGACCAGCAATGGAGGAGGGTTCCTCTTTCTCCTCATCCTCTCCAGCATGTGTTGTCACTTGAGTTTTTGATCTTAGCCATTCTCACAGGTATAAGGTGAAATCTCAGGGTCCTTTTGATTTGGATCTCCCTGATGGCTAAGGATGTTGAGCATATCTTTAAGTATTTTTCTGCCATTATACAGAGAGTTCTCTGTTTTGCTCCATACCCCATTTTTTAATTGGATTACTTCATTTGTTGCCTTTTAACTGCTTGAGTTCTTTATATATACTGGATATTAGCCCTCTGTCAGATATAGGGTTGGTGAAGATACTTTCCCAGCCTGTAGGCTCTCATTTTGTTTTGATGACAGTGTCTTTTGTTTTACAGAAACTTTTCAGTTTCATGAGGTCCCATTTATTGATTGTTGCTCTTAGAACCTGTGCTGTCAGTGGGTGTTCTGTTCAGAAAGTAGTCTCCTGTGCCGATGAGGTCTAGGGTCTTCCCCACTTTTTCTTCTAACCGATTTAATGTGTTTGGTGTTATGTTGAGGTCTTTGATCCACTTGGACTTTAGTTTTGTGCATGGTGATAAATATGGATCTATTTTCATTTTTCTGCATATAGACATCCAGTTGGTCCAAAACCATTTGTTGAAGATGCTGTCTTTTTCCCACTAAATGGATTTGGCTTCTTTATCAAAAAATCAAGTTTCCATAAGTGTGGGTTTATTTCTGGATCTTCTATTCAATTCCATTGATCCACTATTCTGTTTCTATGCCAATACCATGAAGTTTTATAACTATTAACGGGCTATTTAAATAACCCTGTGGTAATCTCAAAAATTTGTATTGCTGCCCTTGCCGAGAGAAAGTAGTTATCTCTTGGCTGTCTGGGTGCAGTGGGATTCCAAAGAACATAGCTCACAAGTCCACAGCTGGTAGCCATTTGGGTGCGGCCTGCCTTATCTGTAAGAATGTGTCCTCTACATCTGGCAAGTTTTTTGGCATTTTAGGGCTAATTTTACTAATTTTTTTATAATCTACTGCTCCCATTAATCTATCCTTACCTATATCTTGTACTTTCTTTACTAATATTGCTGGTGTCTCTCCTTTAGGTGCCTGTTTAATAATAGGATTTACTACTAGAGGATCCACTAAAGGAACCTTTACTTTCATGGGTTTCATCCCTATCCTAGCCTGTGTTGTTAGAGCTACTCCTTTCCATTTTTGTTCTTCCTCATTCTCAGGTGGTTGGCCTGTGACTGGGGTAATTTCTATGCCCTTTATTTTCCTAATTAACCATTTTATTTTCAAATCACTATGGCGAGGCTGTATAAAAATTTAATCTTTTTTCTTTTGTAAATATCAGACCAGGTTTGACTTTGGTGGATTTGAGATAATTTTTTTAACCAATTTATCTGCTTTTCTTTTAATTCTTTTGGCCAACCAAAGCCTCATTTATTTCTATGGCATCCAATATTCTCCTGCTCTCGACCTGCACCTATATCCTTGGCCTCCAGCGTCCCAAAAGACCTCTTCCTCCAGACCAGAAGTCCAGAATTGGGTTCGGGCGTCTGTACCAGCTCAAAGTCAGGTGTTAGTCTTTCCGGGCCTGGACCTGCACCTATACCTTCGGCCTCCAGCGTCCCAATTACCTTTTCCTCCAGTCTCATACGAATCTTTTTTTTTTTTTTCCCACAGAGATCTGGGGTAAGGCACGGGCGTCAGTTGTGACTTGAAGTTAGGCTCCCAGAATACGCTGAAACAATATTGGATTGCCTTTTCCCCCCTCTTTCTTTAATAATGGGGGGTGGGCTATATTAATATATTGGCCAATATCCTGCCGACTACGCCAGTCTGTCATGAGCACTTAATTATGCCAGAGGACTTTAACCGAGACGCCTCTCTAGGGCGGCAAGGTATTGATAAGAGCCAACACCAGAATGATTTTGAATGCTGTTTTAATCACACACATCACACAAATCACACAAATATCTAAGCATTGCATAGCACATTGTACATCTCATAGGGTATACGATCTGACCACAGGTACGGGCTTGGACACGATGCCTCCGGTGTTGTGTTATGATGTTTCAGTGTCTTCTAGGTCCCGGAACTTCACAGTTCCCGCAGGACCTCAGGCGCGTCTTCTGCTGACTTGATGGGCCTCGGAGCTTCTCTGCTCCAGCCAGGCCTCAGTTGTCAAGGAAGCTGCGGTTGCTCAGGAGCCGCCTTCCAGGGCCAGTCTGATAAGGGAGTCCTCACAGGACCGGCTTGTTAAGGTAGTCTGGGCTTTTCATGCAGCCGTTTGGGAATGGGATGGTTATTGGCAATCTTGCGGCTTCCTCACTTAAGAGTTTAGCCCGTCGCAACTACATAGGCTCTGTTTTTATACATTTTTTAGGGCATAGCTTATCATACCTCCACACACACCAGTTGTTAATCAACTGGCATTACCTAATTCCATTACCTAGTGCCTTAAGGGCGTTATCTTAACTTCTATACTTTATTTTTTAAAACATCACATATGCCTGCTGTTAGTCTGCTGATATTGTTTAATTTTACTACTTAATGCCTTAAAAGAAATGTTTATTACTGTTACTAAGAATATCTTCTAATCTAACTCTGACAGCTTTGCTGTCTTACAAACTCTTTACAGAGTAATAATTTATTGAGATAGGCTCCAACCTATCTCATTTGGTAAGATTAATCTCTGGTCCTTCTACAACAAACCAAGGACAAACATCTGGCACAAAGATAAAAAAAGTAATTAGATCCTTCTTTTAAACTCTAATTCTTCTTTCCCTGAGAGAGGCCTTAAGGTCACGAATGAAGACCACCTCTTTTTATAATTTTTGGCCCATTTTTATAGACGGAGATGTCACTTACCAAACGTGTCTTTTTCCTGTGAGTAGCGAGAACGCACCTTTCATGAATTGCCTTCCGAAAGTCACTTTCATTTTCCAAGGCCTTGACACTGGCGACCCGGGTCCTTCCTTGATGGTCTCCTTCTGGCAGTGGTTCGTACCCCAGCCCGACATTGGGTGCCACCTGCCCGGACCCGTGGGACCTAGTTATTCCTGGGGTCTGAGGGGATCTAAGCCTGAAAGAAAAATGGGTGGGAAAGAAGAAGGAAGACAAAGCAGTTTCCTTGTCAAGGTCTCCTTTAATGGGGTAAAAAGTACCAGTTTTAAAAGCGGAGAAAGGAAGGAGCAGGGAGGGGTAGGTAAAATTCCTGCAAGAGGAGTGGTTCCACCAGGGCAGCTTGCTTTCTTGGAATGTCATTCCACCTGGGAGCTTCGTTATCTCTGGATTGTCCGGTTCCGAATGCATGGCTGTTGTTTTCGGGGGTCAGCAATTCTCAGCGAGGGGAGTCTTTTACTCTAAGCCACATTTGTTCCCAACAGGTCTTTGTGGAGCTCTTGTTCTCCCCAAGTCTCACCAACCTCCTCCATTTCTATCATCACTTCTTGCCCTCTGCCAAAGGCTTCATCGCGAGTCTTAATATCTGCTCTGATACATCCCTACGTTGACCCCCCCCCCCAGGTCCTCTTTGGCATGCTCC
>JAQQSO010000513.1:66121-125148 GCA_028658305.1 Pachyuromys duprasi
AGTGAGGTATCCCAAAAGCAGAAAGAAACATATGGTATATACTCACTTATATAGACCTATAGGATAGGAAGGTCATGCTGAAATCTATACACCTAGGGAGGATATACAGGAAGCAGGACCCACGTTGGTATGATCAATGCTTGTTTGGATGAACAAATGGAATGGACATTGAGTGGAGGAGAAAACAAGCAACAGGACAGGAGCATGCCAAAGAGGACCTGGGGGGGGGGGTCAACGTAGGGATGTATCAGAGCAGATATTAAGACTCGCGATGAAGCCTTTGGCAGAGGGCAAGAAGTGATGATAGAAATGGAGGAGGTTGGTGAGACTTGGGGAGAACAAGAGCTCCACAAAGACCTGTTGGGAACAAATGTGGCTTAGAGTAAAAGACTCCCCTCGCTGAGAATTGCTGACCCCCGAAAACAACAGCCATGCATTCGGAACCGGACAATCCAGAGATAACGAAGCTCCCAGGTGGAATGACATTCCAAGAAAGCAAGCTGCCCTGGTGGAACCACTCCTCTTGCAGGAATTTTACCTACCCCTCCCTGCTCCTTCCTTTCTCCGCTTTTAAAACTGGTACTTTTTACCCCATTAAAGGAGACCTTGACAAGGAAACTGCTTTGTCTTCCTTCTTCTTTCCCACCCATTTTTCTTTCAGGCTTAGATCCCCTCAGACCCCAGGAATAACTAGGTCCCACGGGTCCGGGCAGGTGGCACCCAATGTCGGGCTGGGGTACGAACCACTGCCAGAAGGAGACCATCAAGGAAGGACCCGGGTCGCCAGTGTCAAGGCCTTGGAAAATGAAAGTGACTTTCGGAAGGCAATTCATGAAAGGTGCGTTCTCGCTACTCACAGGAAAAAGACACGTTTGGTAAGTGACATCTCCGTCTATAAAAATGGGCCAAAAATTATAAAAAGAGGTGGTCTTCATTCGTGACCTTAAGGCCTCTCTCAGGGAAAGAAGAATTAGAGTTTAAAAGAAGGATCTAATTACTTTTTTTATCTTTGTGCCAGATGTTTGTCCTTGGTTTGTTGTAGAAGGACCAGAGATTAATCTTACCAAATGAGATAGGTTGGAGCCTATCTCAATAAATTATTACTCTGTAAAGAGTTTGTAAGACAGCAAAGCTGTCAGAGTTAGATTAGAAGATATTCTTAGTAACAGTAATAAACATTTCTTTTAAGGCATTAAGTAGTAAAATTAAACAATATCAGCAGACTAACAGCAGGCATATGTGATGTTTTAAAAAATAAAGTATAGAAGTTAAGATAACGCCCTTAAGGCACTAGGTAATGGAATTAGGTAATGCCAGTTGATTAACAACTGGTGTGTGTGGAGGTATGATAAGCTATGCCCTAAAAAATGTATAAAAACAGAGCCTATGTAGTTGCGACGGGCTAAACTCTTAAGTGAGGAAGCCGCAAGATTGCCAATAACCATCCCATTCCCAAACGGCTGCATGAAAAGCCCAGACTACCTTAACAAGCCGGTCCTGTGAGGACTCCCTTATCAGACTGGCCCTGGAAGGCGGCTCCTGAGCAACCGCAGCTTCCTTGACAACTGAGGCCTGGCTGGAGCAGAGAAGCTCCGAGGCCCATCAAGTCAGCAGAAGACGCGCCTGAGGTCCTGCGGGAACTGTGAAGTTCCGGGACCTAGAAGACACTGAAACATCATAACACAACACCGGAGGCATCGTGTCCAAGCCCGTACCTGTGGTCAGATCGTATACCCTATGAGATGTACAATGTGCTATGCAATGCTTAGATATTTGTGTGATTTGTGTGATGTGTGTGATTAAAACAGCATTCAAAATCATTCTGGTGTTGGCTCTTATCAATACCTTGCCGCCCTAGAGAGGCGTCTCGGTTAAAGTCCTCTGGCATAATTAAGTGCTCATGACAGACTGGCGTAGTCGGCAGGATATTGGCCAATATATTAATATAGCCCACCCCCCATTATTAAAGAAAGAGGGGGGAAAAGGCAATCCAATATTGTTTCAGCGTATTCTGGGAGCCTAACTTCAAGTCACAACTGACGCCCGTGCCTTACCCCAGATCTCTGTGGGAAAAAAAAAAAAAAGATTCGTATGAGACTGGAGGAAAAGGTAATTGGGACGCTGGAGGCCGAAGGTATAGGTGCAGGTCCAGGCCCGGAAAGACTAACACCTGACTTTGAGCTGGTACAGACGCCCGAACCCAATTCTGGACTTCTGGTCTGGAGGAAGAGGTCTTTTGGGACGCTGGAGGCCAAGGATATAGGTGCAGGTCGAGAGCAGGAGAATATTGGATGCCATAGAAATAAATGAGGCTTTGGTTGGCCAAAAGAATTAAAAGAAAAGCAGATAAATTGGTTAAAAAAATTATCTCAAATCCACCAAAGTCAAACCTGGTCTGATATTTACAAAAGAAAAAAGATTAAATTTTTATACAGCCTCGCCATAGTGATTTGAAAATAAAATGGTTAATTAGGAAAATAAAGGGCATAGAAATTACCCCAGTCACAGGCCAACCACCTGAGAATGAGGAAGAACAAAAATGGAAAGGAGTAGCTCTAACAACACAGGCTAGGATAGGGATGAAACCCATGAAAGTAAAGGTTCCTTTAGTGGATCCTCTAGTAGTAAATCCTATTATTAAACAGGCACCTAAAGGAGAGACACCAGCAATATTAGTAAAGAAAGTACAAGATATAGGTAAGGATAGATTAATGGGAGCAGTAGATTATAAAAAAATTAGTAAAATTAGCCCTAAAATGCCAAAAAACTTGCCAGATGTAGAGGACACATTCTTACAGATAAGGCAGGCCGCACCCAAATGGCTACCAGCTGTGGACTTGTGAGCTATGTTCTTTGGAATCCCACTGCACCCAGACAGCCAAGAGATAACTACTTTCTCTCGGCAAGGGCAGCAATACAAATTTTTGAGATTACCACAGGGTTATTTAAATAGCCCGTTAATAGTTATAAAACTTCATGGTATTGGCATAGAAACAGAATAGTGGATCAATGGAATTGAATAGAAGATCCAGAAATAAACCCACACTTATGGAAACTTGATTTTTTGATAAAGAAGCCAAATCCATTTAGTGGGAAAAAGACAGCATCTTCAACAAATGGTTTTGGACCAACTGGATGTCTATATGCAGAAAAATGAAAATAGATCCATATTTATCACCATGCACAAAACTAAAGTCCAAGTGGATCAAAGACCTCAACATAACACCAAACACATTAAATCGGTTAGAAGAAAAAGTGGGGAAGACCCTAGACCTCATCGGCACAGGAGACTACTTTCTGAACAGAACACCCACTGACAGCACAGGTTCTAAGAGCAACAATCAATAAATGGGACCTCATGAAACTGAAAAGTTTCTGTAAAACAAAAGACACTGTCATCAAAACAAAATGAGAGCCTACAGGCTGGGAAAGTATCTTCACCAACCCTATATCTGACAGAGGGCTAATATCCAGTATATATAAAGAACTCAAGCAGTTAAAAGGCAACAAATGAAGTAATCCAATTAAAAAATGGGGTATGGAGCAAAACAGAGAACTCTCTGTATAATGGCAGAAAAATACTTAAAGATATGCTCAACATCCTTAGCCATCAGGGAGATCCAAATCAAAAGGACCCTGAGATTTCACCTTATACCTGTGAGAATGGCTAAGATCAAAAACTCAAGTGACAACACATGCTGGAGAGGATGAGGAGAAAGAGGAACCCTCCTCCATTGCTGGTCTGAATGTAAACTTGTACAACCACTCTGGAAATCAATTTGGCACTTTCTTAGACAATTAGGAATAATGATTCCTCAACACCCAGCTATACCACTCCTAGGCATATATCCAAAAGATGCTCAAGTACGCAACAAGGACATTTGCTCAACTATGTTCGTAGCAGCTTTATTGGTAATAGCCAGAACCTGGAAAAAACCCAGATGTCTCTCGGTTGAGGAATGGGTACAGAAACTGTGGTACTTTCACGCAATGGAATACCACTCAGCAATTAAAAATGAGGAAATCATAAAATTTGCAGGCAAATGGTGGAACCTGAAAACGATCATCCTGAGTGAGGTATCTCAAAAGCAGAAAGACACTCACTTATATAGACCTATAGGATAAACATACTGAAATCTATACACCTAAAGAAGATAAACAAGAAAGAGTACTTGAGGTAATATGATCAATCCTCACTTAGAAAGACAAATGGGATGGACATTGGATGTAGGAGAAAATAAGTAGCAGGACAAGAACCTTCCACAGAGGGCCTCCAAAAGATTCTACCGAGCAGTGTATCAAAGCAAATATTAAGACACATAACCAACCCTTTGGCAGAGTGCAGGGAATCATATAAAAGAAGTGGGAGCTAGTATGACCTGGAGAGGTCAGGAGCTCCCCAAGGACCAAATATATCAGGGCACAGGGGTCTCCTAGGCATATATCCAAAAGATGCTCAAGTACGCAACAAGGACATTTGCTCAACTATGTTCGTAGCAGCTTTATTCATAATAGCCAGAACCTGGAAACAACCCAGATCAGACTGTTTCTCCAACCAAGGACCATGTATAGATATAACCTAGAACCCCTGCTTGAATGTAGCAAATGGTAGCTCAGTATCCAAGTGGGCATCCTAGTAAGGGGAACAGGGACTATTTTGGACATGAACTCAATGGCTGGTTCTTCAACCCCCCCCCCCCCCCAAGGGAGAAGCAGCCTTGCTAGGCCACAGAAGAGCACATTGCAGTCATTCCTGAAGAGACCTGATAAGCTAGGGTCAGATGGAAGGGGGGATGATTTCCCCTATCAGTGGACTTGGAGAGGGGCAGGGAGGAGATAAGGGAGGGTTGGGGGAGATAGGGAGGGAATGTGGGAGGGACCTACAGCTGGGATGCAAAGTACATAACCTGTGATTAATAGAAAATAAAATAATAATATTAAAAAAAGAAATATGTTACAGGCCAAGACACCTAAACTGAAATGCTCTGTGAAAAATAAGCTGATTTTAAGACAACAAAATAACGGAATTCACTTGTTAACACTTAAGCATCACATAAGCTAACAGCACAGTAATTACCACATCCAACATGTACGGTATGCAATTATTTAATTAAAAGTTAAGGGGAGTTTTTCTGTCCTTTCTTAAAGTCAGGTGGTTGCCATGGACGGACAATGCTAAGAAGTTGTATAAACATTTGGAAATGCCATGAAACTTCTGTCTATTTTGGTCACTTAACTTAAAATAAATCTCTTTCGTGAAGTCAAGTAGTTTTGGTTTTCTGCTCCATTACTATGTTTACTCCTGGGCTCCTCTTTTCTTTAGACTCACCATCCTTTTCTCAGTCTCAGAGTGTCCTTACTGATCCAGGAGATCCTCTCATCTGCTTGGTGATTCCTTTAGCTCTTCTTTGTTATCATTACTTCTTTGGATGACCATTTGCCTCTTGCCATGTTGACTCCACCATTGCTTATTATATCACCTTACAGGGTTTAAATATTGTGCATAATATGTAATTTTTAAAATACATGGACTGCAGAGTTCCTTGTGCTGGAACTAACCTGAATGCCTCTTCCTTGAGAACTAGCTTTTGTGGCACCACACAAGTTTCCAAAGGAATGAGGCAACCAAGAGCCTTACCCATATACGACAGCAATGAACTACAACAATGACCTGCATGGCACAATAATCTTAAGGGTGCAATAGTGGCACTCATATCTGGCAAGTAACCAACAACTCTGTGATTGGACTTAAGGCCTGATCAACAAGAGGGAAATCATGTCTGGTACTGAAACCTAGTCAACTATCCATGGCTATTAAGGCCAAGGATCTTGGAGGAGAGCTTATAAGCACTAATTAGTGAACTAGCATAATTCCTAACTTTAATCTATAAACATGCACCCTTATATCCATTGATAAGTGTAGTCTTCACCCTTCATCAAGAGAACTTCTCTTTTCAACAGATGGAGATCATTACAGAAAACCACAACCATGAAAAATGCAAAGTTATGAATAGAATGATCTAAAAAAATACCACTTCTGAACCTAAGTCTGAGGGAATATTGCAGAAAAAGTGATAGAAAATTTTAAGAATTAAAATATAAGGGACTTTTCTGTAAAATATCTCTTCTAATAACATCAGAACATATACTCATAAAATCTCAACAGTATGAGTGCCCAAGAGTAAAGTGAAAAAATATGACACCATGTAAAAATGCATGGGAATAGCACAGGAGGCCTCAATCCAGTACAAAGAAGTATAGGCAACTGAGGAAAGCTTAGAGCCAGGGAGATGGCCTTCCCCAGGGAAGAGCACACTGATTGCCTGAAAGCAGCCCTGAAAACATACATACAATTAACATTATTTGAACTGAGTAGGCTATATTTATGAATATATAATCATATACATCTGTGTATGAAATAACTATAAGTGAAAGAAGAGGCCATCAATATGAAGGACAGTGGAGAGGGCACAGGGAGGGCTTGGAGAAAGAAAAGGGAAATATGAAATGCAATTAAATCATAATTTAAAAAGAAAGAACATGCAGGGGTTGTACATTTCATGAGATATGACAATGCCTTTTTTCGTTGTTAAGTCTGTTATCCCAGCATGGTATCTATTGTAGACTACGTGATCAAATGTTTCTATAATTTATCATAAAGGAAAATGAGTCAAAACCGTACGGATACATCACCTCACACCTCTCAGGATGACTCTCATCAAAAGATGGGAGATAAGATGTTAGCAAAGGGAACTCATATACCTGCTGATGGAATTGCAAATTTGTGTGATCAGTATGGCAAATGGCAACATTAAATACAGAACTATAATAATATATATCCAATGAAGTGAACATAGGCTATGTCAAAGAGATATCTGCTCTCCCACATTTGTACCAGCATTAGTCACCATAGCCATGGTATGTCATCAATAGATGAACAGATAAAAACAAACGCACTGTTTATACATGAAGGAATACTCATGATCTTTCTGTTTATCTCCAAAAAGTTTCCATCATTTGTGCCATATGTATGTGGAAGACTGAGTTAAGGAAAGAAGCTGGATGAAGAAAGAAAAGCTACTACGTGATCTCACATACATTTGGAATAGAAAAACTCAAATTCATAGAATGAGGAAACCAAAGGATGAGATTGGACAAATTGGGAAGTGCTGATCAAAGGGAACACACTTTAATTGGATGGGATAGGCATATCCTACAGCTTTATTCTATATCATGGTAATAATGTTAACAACAGTATATTATATATTTGAAAATTGATGTCAAAGTAGATTTTAGAATTCTTCCCACAAAATAAGAAGGATATGAGACAATGCATAAGTTTAAAACTTAAATTTGCTGCCCACAATGTTTATGTATATCAATTCATCGTGTTGAATATAAAATATGTACACATTTTACTTACTAATTAAAAACACAAAGGTTGTTGGATAATTAGATACGTGAAGAAATGAATTCTAAAATCTATTATTTTTATATTACATCGCAGAACATTTAGTTTTATAAAGAGCTCTGCTATCTGACTTCGTAATTTTCTAGTACTAGCAATGTGGGATTCATGGTTAGATGCTGTTTCCTTTTTTTCTCCTATGACTATGGACACTGATGTTCATTTTGACTAATGTTACAGATAACCAGTGATAGATTCTCAAGCAGAGCTGTCTGCTTGTCTTTGCTCCTTTAATAATTTCATGTGGATTAGAATTGGATGGATGTGTCTATAAACGATGAAAATGGGCACAACATGTGTTCCATATAAAAATGAGCCAAATGCCTCATGAAGTTAGTCTGACGTGTTTAAGACATGTATAAATGTTAGTGTGTGGCAGAGTGATCAGTTTGGACACTAAACATTTGGGTAAATTATGATAATTACTATCAATTTTCCCATTAATTGAGATACTCAGATACGTCAACAAATACAAAACTGTTGTCAAGTGGCCAATCCCTGAGACTATTAATGTTACTATTAATGTTATAGACAGGAGCTTCACCCAGCAGCTGATGGAAATAGATGCAGAGACCCACAGCCAAACATTAGACAGAGCTCCGGGAGTCCTATGGAAGAACTGGCGGAAAGACTGAAGGAGCTAGAGGTGGTTAAGGATACTACAAGAAGACCTACAGTCAACTAACTTGGATCCATGAGGGCTCACAGAGACTGATGCACCAACCAAAGAGTGAGCATGGACTGGTCCTAGGCCCCCTGAACATATGTAGAAGATGTACAGCTTGGTCTTCATGTGGATCCTTCAACAACTGGAATGGGTGCCCTCTCTGACTCTAATGCCTCCCTTTGGATCCCATTCCCCTAACTGGGCTGCCTTGTTTGGCCTGAGTGGATGAGGATGGGCATAGTTCTGTAGAGAGTTAATGGGCCAGGGAGGGTTTTTAACCCATGGGGGACCTCCCTTTTCTCTGAGGAGACAGAGAGGGGAGAATAGGGGGAAGGGGCTTGTGAGCTGGGGGACTCTGAGGGGGGATGCAATCAGAATGTAAAGTGAATAAATAAATAAATATATATATATAAATAAATAAATAGAAAGTAAGAAAAAAATAACTCAAACTCAGATCCTCCAACTATGTAGCAACTGTAGAATCCTTTTGTGATCACCAAAGATATGAAGATTTCTTCCTATTATTTAACATTTCAGCTATAGCAGAGCTCTGTGAGGTGTTCTCTAACTCAGTTCCCCTATGACTTTCCTTGGAAATAGCATCAGATCTCACTGGTAGAGAATTCAGTTCCCAGGTATGACAATTAGTTTTAATTTTCAATTAGAAAATCACCTGAGAAGATTCTGTCAATGGGAGAGTGTCTAGAACAGGTTGGCCTGAGAGCATGTCTGTGGGGGATTGTTCTGATTACATGAAGACTCAACCTTAAAGTGCTCCTCTCTGCTTTTGGATGCTGGACTGTACAAGAGTAGAGAACAGAAGCAGTGTAGCAACAATGCCTATAATATTTATTCTCCCCTTGTCTTGATTCCGGGTGTGACTAGCTGACTAGCTGCTTTGAGTTCCTGCCACTTAGATGTCGAGAGGTGATTGGATGAACTATAGCATAATGCTCATAGAATAGGTGAGAAATCTCAGTAAGGCCCATCTAGTCAGTCTCCTGAGCAGCTGTTGCTCGTGGGTATGGAAAGTTTTCTCCTTTCTGAAGTGGATGCTTCCTGTTTCCCATCAGATAAGACAGAATATTTTTGTGTGTGTGTGGCCAACAGCTTCACAGCAAGGGATGGAGTGAGGTAAGAGCTATGACTTTGCAACTGTGGCTAAATCCCAAAATATATACATCATAACATCACAGGCTGCATGCTTTAACCCTGTGTGGGAAGTCAGGAAGTAACTCTCCTTATCAGTTTGGACACATCCTAATCATCGTATCTAGGAGGGAAGAGACATCTAAGTTTCCACAACTGTGAAGCTACATGTATTGCATTCAAAACTTACTATCTCTGCTTTATGAAATGAGAAACATCTTTCACTACAAAAACACCAGCACCTGAGTGCTACAGACCATTTCTCTTAGTGTTGATGGGAACATGTGAAGAAACTGTTTTTCCTTTATGTTTTTCTTTATCTCCTCATGATGCTGAATCTATAAAGCAATGTCCTATTGGCTTTCTAGCAAGTGTTTGCATAAGGCTAGATCAGGATAAATGAGCAAACTAGTCCTCCATCTATTAATATTAATATAAACATTTATCTGTGTATGTATGCTTATACTGTACATAGCTGATAAAATTTAGAGTTTTGGGCTGTATAAAAATATTCTGAAATGTAAAGCTGATAACAACAAATAATATATTACTGAAATGAACACAGTCTGTCACAGCGCAAACAGAGCATAATTCCAAATGATGATTTCACACTGTGTTGAGGTTCATTTGCTCAGTTTCAGTATTTAGACACCAACTGGCAGCACCTAAACCACATGAAAGTGCAAGAGGAAACTTTATTCACAGACAGAGACTGAATCATCTATTTACCTACTATGTAAATTTTGAGCTTTACATAGCGTGTTAGATATTTAATACGGAAAGGGATGGAATTGAATTTGTAATAGATACATGAAAAACCTCACCTTTGAGAAATTATGACAAATTGGATATTAATAAATAACCAAAGGTAAATGCAACATAATGTGAGAATAAGACATTTGTGCATGTGCGGGTGTGCAGAAGCACGCACGCGAGCACATACACACATACACACACACAACCTTTTAATGGTAGCCTATATAAAAGATCCCAGAATTCTGCTAAATACATTGCTTACACCATTCATTGAAAACCTAGAGAGAATGCTGGGTTAAGTGTAATCTCCATTTTAATGATAAGGAAATGAACGGACAAATGGTGCTATAAGTAGCCTAAGTGGTGTATAATTTCTCCAATAGAAGGTCAAACCCCAAATCCCCCAAATCCTCCTGTGTTCTCCATTATCACAGAACCTTTAATGGTTATGCTGTCTCCTCTCTTTAATGTAACACCCCAGAACTTAAAAAAAATGAGCACAAATCAAATACAAAAGACTGAAGACCCTCCAGATAACAGCTGCAGAAACTGTGTATGAAGAGCAGGACAGCAGTGTTCACTGATTTGTTGCTTTTTAACTTCTTTAGTTCTCTATGTAGTCTGGAGATTAGCCCTCTGTCAGATATATGTTTGGTGAAGATCCCTTCCCAGTCTGTAGGCTGTTGTTTTGTTCTGATGACAGGGTCCTTTGCTTTACAGGAGCTTTTCAGTTTCATGAGGCCCCATTTATTGATTGTTGCTCTTATAGCCTGTGCTGTTGGTGTTCTCTTCAGGAAGTTGTCTCCTGTGCCAATAAGTTTAAGTCTCTTCCCCACTTTTTCTTCTAAATGATTTAGTGTGTCTGGTTTTATGTTGAGGTCTTTTATCCACTTGGACTTTAGTTTTATGCAGGGTGATAAATATGGACCTATTTGCATTTCTCTGTACATAGACATCCAGTTAGACCAGCACCATTTGTTGAAGCTGCTCTCGTCTTTCCATTGTAGAGTTTTGGCTTCTTTGTCAAAAATCAAGTATTCATAGGTATGTGGGTTTATTTCTGGACCTTCTATTCAATTCCATTGATCCACCATTCTGTTTCTTTGCCAGTACCATGCAGTTTTTATTACTATTGCTCGGTAGTACAGCTTGAGATCAGGGTTGGAGATACCTCCAGATAATGTTGTTGTACAGGATTGTTTTGGTAATTCTGGGTTTTTTGTTTCTCCATATGAAATTGAGAATTTTTCTTTCAAGGTCTGTAAAGAATTGTGTTGGTATTTTGATGGGAATTGCATTGAATCTGTAGATTGCTTTTGGCAGAATATCCATTTTCACTATGTTAATCATACTGATCCATGAGCACAGGAGATCTTTCTTCTGATATCTTCTTCAATTTCTTTCTTCAGAGACTTGAAGTTTTTTTTTTTTTTTGAACAGGTCTTTCACTTGCTTGGTTAGAGTCACCCCAAAGTACTTCATGTTGTTAGCAGCTATTATGAAGGGACTTCTTCCTTTCAGATTTGTATCCCCTTGATCTCCTTCAGTTGTCTTATTGCTCTAGCTAGGACTTCACGTACTGGCAATTTTTTAAAAAGGGTCATTAAAAGAGGCCAACATCAGTCAGAAGAGTCATTAATGCAAATTAATCATTTTTTCATAGGAAAGAGTTGAGAATGAGCAAAACAATTACAAAGAGTTTTTAAAAAGTAAGAACTAATGTTTTTCTGTACTATCAACTTTAAACTTTGTACAAGATACACTATTTTAATAAGCATCACTGTTAAATTTCCCACTCCTTGTATGAGGCATTCGGTGTAGACCCTGGTGTCTGGAAGTTAAGGAAGTCAATATCTGAATCCTTAAGCAACTTAGAAAAACTCCTATTGGGTCGTAATAAAAGCAGGACAGATACTCAAGGCTGCACTTCATTTTCTCACAAAACAAACACGTTTTGAATATGGAGTCTTAACACAGGACAAAGCATTTTCAGGACACAAAGATGAGAATGACTCAGTTCCTGACCTCAGAAGACTGGTCAGCCAGACACACAACCAATCTTAAAGTGCCAGAACATCAGCTTTGTAGTTTGTCAATTATACTTTTTGCATTTTTTAAACAGTGCCTTACACTATAATGACATGAAATTCACTATATATCTCAGGTGGGTCTACAACTCACTAAACTAGGGCTAGCCTGGTGTCCCAGTCTTTCCGATGCAGAGATATCAAGCATGAGTGGCCATACTCAGCTCTTTCAATATAAGCATCTAAACTTAAGAAAAATTATTTTATGTAACAGTTCTTTGAGACTTTTATTATATATTCATATTCCAGTATATATATGTATATATGAGTCTAAACATATCTACCCTATATCCTTCCACCTCCAATTTCTTCCAGACCCCTCCCAACTTCATATCCTTTTTTCCTTCCTTATGATTCACCGAGTCCAGTTAGAGCAACCATTATCATATGCTTGTAGATGGCCATCCACAGGTGTATGAGCTGCATAAGAAAGCCCAAACCTCTGAGGAAAACAGACTCTGTCTCCCTCAGCTGCCACCATCTGCCAATAGTCCTTAGGTAGGGGCGAGAGCTTTTCAGCTCCTCTCCTATCCATGATGGAGCATCACAAGGCTTCACCTTATACAGGTCTGTGTAGGAAGCCACAGCTCTGGTGAGTTCATGAAAGCAATCACTCTGTCATGTCCAGCATAGGTACAACTTTTCTTTTACACTAGGAGGAGTAAATTAATTAATATTTGTTCACATCACTTGAATGTTTTCACCTAAAGTATTTAGGTTTTACTAGGAACGTCTGTCCAGTCTCCTGTGTTGATGGACAGTTTTTCTTTTATTATTCTCAGCTTCCTCAGCATAAACTCTTGCAGGGAGGTATCAGCTTTTGCTGTGAAATTCTTCTAGAGGGTTCACTACCTATTTCTGAGGGTTCACTACCTATTCCTGGCAAGGGAATCACACAGCTGACAAGCCACCCATTTTACTTCAGTTGCAGGCAATGTGATATTTAGTGCAGGTCATTGGCATTGGCTCTTATGTAAACAGACTCTGTGTATGTTTAGAATTTGTTCAAGGCATACTCTAGGCTGTAATAATAATGTGATGTGACACCATTTATGAAGTTATGTGGTTAGTTCACAGTTACAGGACTCCTCTAAAGAACTCTTACAAACTCTCAACAGCAAAACTCTATCTGGATCTTTGGAGGAAAGCAATGTTCTCAGAGGTGAAATAGAATGGTCCTAGTGTCAGAGAAATAAAACGTCACTCTGTGTTTCTCTATTTCTGTAGCCATAGCTTAGACATTTTTAAAAGAGAAAACGAAATACGCTATCAACACTGACATCACTGTTACAGGCAAAGATTTCTGAACTCATGTGTCTGTGAGGTACAGTGTGCTATATGTAAAATGTCTTCTATAGTTCTTAGACATTAATTCCTCTTGATTTAACCTACAGATTTTCATCCTAAAATATTCTTCAAAAATGTTTCCTTTCTTTCTTCCTTTTTCTTTTTTCTTTCTATCTATCATCTATTTATCTATCATTTATCTGTCTGCCTATCATCTATCTATTTATTTAGTGTGTTTATGTGTTTGCTAACAAGTGTGTATGTGTATGTGTGTAGGGGAAGCATCAATGCCAAAGTGCACATGCGAAGTCAGAAGAAAACTTACAGGATTCTGTTCTTTCTACCATACAATTACAGGGTTGAGTTGTGTCAGGCTTGCTAGCAGACACCTTTACCTGCAGATTCATATCATTGCCCCAAATTTTATTTTAAAAAAAAAGAGTAATTTGTTGCCTATTTGAGTAGTTGGTATTTTGTGAAAATCTCCAATAATAACACATAGATGACAATATAACCAATTACAGTGTAAGAAAATAATAAATTCTAAAAATTTTTGTTAGGTCCTTAGATTAAAGTTTTATTTTCATCAATATACAATTAAATAAAAATTAACACATACAATTTCACTTGATTTTTTTCCTCCTTATCTTAAAGAAATAAGATCAACCACTTTAATATTTATACTTTACCTAATTTTCTCACACAGAAAAGTTAAACTTTTAATGCCATTTCTCTGGTCCTTCATTATATTCACTTTTGTGTCAGATCACACACACAGAGAGAGAAAGAGAAAGAGAGAATACCCTTACTTAGAAGTGGACAATTAAAAAGAAAGAAAAAAAGAAAAGAAGTTATTTAGCAAAAACTCCTGCATCCATCTGCAGTTTCATGTCTACCTGTACCCATCCTTCATCTTGTCCTCAGTGGAAGGTGGAGTTGTTTTCCATGGGAAGCCTTCTTTCCCTTTTAGGAGAATCATTCCATATTTTCACTGAAAATGCAGAAGAAATCATCTTGTCCATGAAAATGAAGTTGCAGTTGTGATCTTCCTGGTGCAGCTGCCTTTTTGTCATCATCAAAAGTTTCTGGAGAGAAGCGCGAGTTTGCTTTGTCTCTATATCTACTCCAGTGATTACTGCTGTGCCTCAGGTACCCATAGCCTTTCCTTCCCACGCTATTGATAACTGTGACATCTATTACTGGTAGTGTACCAAATCTTGGCTTAGTGGAGATTAGGTAGCATTGGAACATGTGCGTTCATTTCCAAATCTTACTTTCTTCATACACTAATTGCAAATAACAGTCATTCCAATTGGTTTTGGAGTCAGCCATTACGTAGTGTGCAGTGATTAATGCAAACCACATAGAAGGCACAACTCCATAAAATGAGCATCTATACTTTCCTTGTTTTGTTGCCAAAGAAGTGGCGACATAATGAAGTTTTGCAAGTTGCTTAGAGTTACCAGACTAATTTGTACTCAAACAGGATTTGAATGAAGTCTGGTTCCAGAGCCTGAGATATTTTTAATTATGTAAATTTTTATTCATTTGACAGCCCAGCCGTAGCACCCTCCCTCCTCTCCTCTTGGTATCACTCTCTCTCCCTGTCTCCCATATCTCCCATCTCCTACTCCCCAGATAAGGGGAGCCCTCCCCAACCCTCCCCAGCATATCAAGTCAAATCAGGACTCTAATTTCTTCCCTAGCTATCTGCCAGAGCCTCGATAAGGCCCAGGCCACAAACCCCAGCAAGGGTGGGGAATAGTACTTCAAGTGCTGTAGAAATCTGCATCAAAAACTTTCTGGTACATCTAATGATTAACTTAGTTTTCAGAACAAACATCGTAGACTTTCAAAAGCATTTGTTCCTTTTATCCAAATGAAAATAATTGAATCAGTTTGATCCTGTGCACAATCTGAAAATTGCTATAACCATTAAGCCTGAAGTACCTTTCAGAAAGACTCAGAAATTCTTCTCTTAAATGTCAATAAAAGAATAATAAAGATAACATACACATACATAGACAACAGACACATATTGATATATACATCATCATGCAGACACACATATATTCATACATATACACCACACACACCACATATATATATATATTCATACCACACATATCACACACATGCACATACACACGTACATGTACACACATGCATACACAAATAATGTTGATCTGAGGTGTGAAGATATATTATTATGGAATTTATTCCTCATCTGAGATCTTCTAATCAAGGTCCTTAGAGCCCTCATATATCTTATTTGCTGAAAAAATTGTATGTACTTATGGTAGACAACACATTTGCATTATGGATGATTACCACAATCAAGCTAATTAACATGCCCGTAGCTTACATACGTATCCTTTGTGTGCATGCTGAAAACATGCAAATGTTTTATAACATATAAAACAATATACTACACTTTAATCATTAATTAGCTGTTGAGGTGACTTTCCTTCATGCTGTATGGGATTAAGATGTTTCTCTGTACTTTCAGTTGTTAATTCTGTACCGGCAGAGAGCTAACTACTGGCAGGATTTGGTATTGTCATTTCTATGGCCCATCATGGGCTTCATATTGGTAAATGCTTGTCCTTCCACACCTGCTCAGGTATGTGAAGGTTTGGCAGCACTCTGTGCCTATCGGCAATCTAAGAGATAGACCAAGTGTTGTCTCGATGCTGATTGGTTTAATAAAGAGCTGACGACCAATAGCTGGGGCTGAAAATATAAGGGCGGAACTTGGGGCAGAAAGAATGGGGAGAGCTACAAGCAGAAGTGGGAGAAGCTACAAGCAGAAGTTGCAGAAGCCACAGACCACCTGAGGGGAGCAGAGAGGTAAAAAGCTAGCCATGTGGAGGGTCGTAGTGCTAGAATAGTTGGGTTAAATTTAGTCTGAAGATGGGAAACTTCCCCAGCAAAAGACCTAAACTTTAAAGTCTATAAACATTTCTGTGGCTTACTTATACCTCAGGCAGGTTCAAGAAACTCCAGAAATAATTAAGTTTTGTTCCCATACTGTGTCATGGATCTGAAGATATCCCTCCTGTCAAAATGAAGCATAATAATTTGGATCAGCCCGGGCCGTTTCTCCACAGAGCCAGCCTCCGGTAACTACCATTTCACTCTGCTCTGTGAGTCCAGTTTTTCCTGATACCACATGTAAGTGAGATTATGAAACGTTTGACTTCCTGTGCCTGGCTTATCTCACTTGACAGTGTGTCCTCCATATTAATTCATGTTGTCACAAATGATAGAAATCGCTTCATTTGGATGCCTTATATGTAATAAACATGATGGACAAGAACTCTACAATTGCTTTCCTAAGTTTGTGTTTTTGGGGGATAGTTAGATGGATGCTTTGTCTAAACTGTATAGCGCTACAGCAAATGGGAAAAAGCAGTATCTCTTCTCCATTGTAGATTTCATTTACTTTGCATATATTTCTAGTAGTAGGATTTCTGTATCCTACCATAGTTCAATTTTAACTTTCTGAGAAACTGCCTGCTCCGCTCTGCCACATGGTTGTAGAATATGCCTCCTCAACACCAACAGTGTACCTGGTTTACTTTTTTCTGTATTTTCAGCAAAATTGTTATCTCTTGTCTTTGTATTACTATTTATTCATAGTGAGAGGTCAAATCACTATGGCTTTGTACTTCTATTACCTAGATTGTTACATTTTTTGTACATGTTTCAGATACTAAGGTACTTCACCTACTTTTTAAAACTCATGTTCTACTGTTATCGAGTAGAGTTCTTTATATATTTTGAATATTAATCCTCTGACATGCATACAGCTTGTAAACAATCATCAGGTCTGGATGGTGTCTTCTCTTTAGTTGTTTTTCTTGCTGTGCAGATTCTCATGTACTGTAAGCATATCTGTCTATTTTTGCTTTAGTAGTCAGTGGGTTGGGAATTATTTACAAAGAACATTGCCAACCCTAATGTCTCACAGATTCTCTCCTGTTTTCACCTAAGAGTTTTTCGGTTTCCAGTTTTATTTCTTAATCGTTAACATGTTTTGAGTTAAGCTCTGTATTGGATACACTGTGAGGTAAAGGCCCAGTGTTATTCATCTGTCCATGAATATACAATTTATTCAATAGCATTGAGTATTGAGGTCTTTCTCAAAGTTCAAGGGACCATAAATACATTTTTAGGCATTTGGCCTTGTCTTTTGTTTAAGGCAATTAATGTTGTTTTGGATGCTATAGCTGTCTGTCTATCTGCCTTCTTACCTATCTTTATCTGTCTATAATTTGAAAACAAGTACTATGAATCCTTCATCTTTGTTCCTTCTGATTAAGATTGCTATGGATAATAAATATTTTTATCATTTTAAGTGTATTTGAAATTACATTTTCTATTATGTTTAAGATGGCATAGTAATTTTAGAAATTTCATTGAATCTGTAGGTTGCTTTGGGTACTATGTATTTTAAATGATACTGACTTTTCTATCTGTACATAAATATATTTAAAATTTTATCTGTGTCTTATTAAATCCCCTTCATTAATATTGCAGAGTTTTTGGTTGACAGATATCTCACTGACTTAGTTAAATTTATTCCTAAGCATTTTGGGTGTAGATGATGTTATTTTAAGTGGATTATTCTTGATTTTTTTTGGAGAGTTTATTATTATTGTAAAGAAGTACTAATGGTCTTTCCATGTTGATTTTGTTTTCTGAAAGTTTAACTGAATTTCTTCAGCAACTCTGGGAGAAATTTAGAATCATATATCATCTATCTATATCTATTTATCATCTATTTCTATCTACTTTTATCTTCTATCATCTATCTATATCTATCTATCATCTATCTATTATATTTCTGCCTCTTATTCACCAATGCATCAGCTATCTATTATCTACCTATCAGTCTATCTACATACCTGCATATCATCTGTCTATGATCCCATATAAGAAAACAGATAGCCTGGGAACTTGCAGACCACTCCATTCGGGGAAGCAGGTAGACTATCTTCAGATCTTCATCTCTCCCTCATGTTGCGTTTGTTGGTTTGGAGTTTCATTCCTTGGTTTCTGTTGCTCTTTCTGGTTCTTAGGAGAGTGGGTGGGTATTGCCTGGTAGGGAATGTTTCTGAGATCATGCTAGATGTGAACACTGTTTTGTTTTGTTTTGTTTTGTTTTGTTTTCAGTATTGGAAGCAGACACTTAAGAATGGGGCTGAGGGAGTCCACAGGAGAGAGAAAAACATGGTGTGCTAGCAGGAGAGTGAGGGCCGAGAGCGAGTACAAGTCACTGCTTCTACAGAGCTGGGGATGAAAGTGGAAGATTAGATTTGGGAAAACATACAAGGACAAGAAAAGATATGAAGATTACTTACCTGCTTCCCATCTGATTTTTTTTTTTTTTTGGTGGTGTTTCTCTCTGGCTTGTCTCTCACTTTGTTTAGAAATCTACTATGGGCTTTCTTTTTTGGTAGATGTAAAGATTAACATAACCTAAAATAATTATAGGTAGTAGTCTATTTTAGCATGGGAGTAACTTATTTCCAGCTTAACTCAATTCTTTAAAAGTCTCCTCTATGCAGCCCATCCTGAGAAGACTTCACAGACTGGGGTCAGTTGGTAGGAGAGGAGAGCTCCCCTTTTCTTAGGAATAGGGGAGGAAGAGGGGAAGAAGAGGGAGGGAGGTTGGGACTGAGATGAGAGGAAGGAAGGGGCTAAGATTGGGAGGTACCAGGCCACAGAGGAAGACACTGCAGCCAGTCCTGATGAGAGCTGATAAACTAGGATCAGAAAGAAGGAGAGGAAGACCTCTCCTATCAGTGGACTTGGGGAGGGGCATGCATGGAGAAGGGGGAGGGAAGGTGGGATTGGGAGGGGAGAAGGGAGGGGTTTATAGAGGGATACAAAGTGAATAAAGTGTAATTAATAAAAAAATAAATTAAAAAAGTAAATTTAAATGAAATAAAGAGAAAAGTCTCTGCATTTCATGTTGCTGATGTTAGTTTTTCTCATATGTGCATTATGTATCAATTAGCAAATAGCCATAACTGTAATGATTTAGTTATTCTGTCTTTTGATGTTTTTATGTGAGAGACAAAAGTAATTGTTCACCATTACAATATAAGCTTCCTTCAGTCTGACTGTTGACTTACCTTTACACTTTCACGTGTTTTCATATTGTTAGTTTTCTTTTGTTTCGGCTTCAAAATGAAAAAGAATTCTTCTGTCAAAGTGTTAAAAATATCTTCATAAAGAAAGGAAAATCTCAGATCTGGTTCTTTTCTGCAACATTTTCCTGTCGCATGCCAATGTGGAGGGGGAAATTTCACAAGGCCTCATCCATAGGTGAAGAGATACTGAGCTACTAGTATTCGATGTCTGTCGAAGACAGGGGTTGGGGGGGGTGGGGAATCTGTTTTCTTTAAGTAGAAGCCTCAAGATAGGTTATTCTATCTTAAACTGTTGCCTTACATAGGGACAACATTAAGTTACAGTATTGATTAAACAAGAGGTCATGTGTTTGAAAGTGAGTAGGGCAATATACAAGGAGTTGGAGGGGAAAGAGAGAAAGGAAGAGGTGGCAATATAAACATACTACTCTCATAAAATTTTCAATAAAATAAAAGTTTTAATTAAAACTGTATTCTCTGTCATGAAATTTGAAACCAATTTCCATTTTACTTCATAATATTAACCAAGCAGTGTGTAACTAATATTGCACTCATTTATTCTACTGGTAATACAATTAACAGAAACTTTGAGTGGGTGATAAGGAACGATGAAGACGATGTTATTATGAATGTATGATTTTGTTATGTGCATATGTACTCCAAATAACATTTATTTAATGAAAGTTGCCATCATACCATTAATGGTGACTAACATATCTGCCATGATGGTTGCACTTTCCACAGACATAATTTAATATTTATAACAATAATCAAATTCACAAAACAGCTATACTCCATAAATTAAAGAAATCGAGGCAAAAGCAAGTTAGATAAGTGGTCCAAAATCGGGAGGGAGGTTTATTCTAAGAGCTCCACAGTCTTTGTTACTAATCACCACTTGTAGGAATGTAGTTGAGAATATCTGACTCTTATTGTTGATCTCATAACAAAAAAAAGCCTCATGGAGGAGTTATTATTAACACAAGTTTATAAAAATATCTAGAACCTCATACTTCTAGCTGAGCAGAAATAGATTACAGATGAGCACTTTCCCACTGCAAGAAAAAAGAAAAAGAAAAAGAAAAAGAAAAGCTGAGCGGAATTTTAAAATCTAAAATTGTTTGAAAACACAAGAATGCATCAAGGCAAGTGAATTTGGACACCGAGGGAAAGGAGACTTATTAACTGTGCTATTCTGGGCTCCTCTTATTTTGAATCATTAGTTAATACATATACAGAGTGTTTGAGAAACCGTAGCAGCCAAGAGAACTGCTGAGAGACACAGAATTATCATGCTGGGTGGAGGTGAAGAGAACAGAAAACACCACAGTGAACTGGAAATTTGATTTGGACTCCTGAAAGTATACACCATGAATGACAGCACATTGGAAAGCCAGGCCTCGATGCAGCTATAAATATCTAAATCTCTGAGTGCGTTAACTTCCACATTAGGTGGACAGCAAAGAGGTTCAGAAGAAGGGATTAGGGATTCAGAAAAAAAATTATCTTTTACGATATGTAGGAAGGATTAAAATATTTCTGAGTAAGATGTATATGGTATGCAGTGATTTATGTGACACTGAAAGCACAGAAGGGCAAGATCAAAGGGAAAAATACCAAAGCTGATGAGAGAGAGACACAGAGCCACAGGTTCTATGTATGAAACACTGTGGAACTCAAACAGAATGAGAACACAGAAAACACAGGCAAATGGTTATAAATTGATGAAAACCTGCATTGAGTAGAAAAAGTAATAGACAGACTGGGGAAGTACAAAGGCTTTCAGGAGAGCACTGTCACAATTCTGTGCTCATTCCCTAACTAAAATAACATAGACCAGAAGAGAAAGCATGGCGACTTTAAAATGCTGGGAAGTATTGTTGTTGTTAGAATTCTTTCCTTAGCGAGTATACTGGCTGCTTTTATGTCAGCTTGACACAAGCTAGAGTCATCATAGAGGAAGACTCCTCAGTTGAGAAAATGCCTCCATAGATGCAGCTGTATGGCATTTTTTAAATTAGTGATCCATGCGGGAGAGTCTAGCCCATTATAGGTGGTACTATCCCTAGGCTGGGGCTTCTGGTTTCTATAAGAAAGCAGGCTGAGGGAGCCATAAAGACCCTAGTAAGGGAAACAGGGACTGTTTCAGTCTTGAGCTTGATGGCTGACTCTTTGACCCTCCCCCATACATGCCAGGGAGTAACAGCCTGGCTAGATCCCAGGGGAGGACCTTGCAGCCAGCTCTGAGGAGACAAGATGAGCTGGGGTTGGATGGAAGGGGAGGAGGTCCTCCCCTGTTGGTGGACTTGGAGGGGGCAGGGAGGAGATGAGGGAGGGTTGGGGAGGTTGGGAGGGAATGAGGGAAGGGGCTACCCATGGGATGCAAAAAACCTAACCTGTGATTGATATAAAAATAAATAAATTAAAAAAATAAGTTAAAAAAAAAGAGCAAACCAGTAAGCAGCACCCCTCCTTGGCCTCTGCATCAGCTGCTGCCTTCAGGTTCCTTCCTGAACTGTTTGAGTTCCTGGCTTCCTTTGGTTATGAACAGCAACTTGGAAGTATAAGCTGAATAAACCCTTTCTTTCCCAACTTACTTTTTCATCATGTTGTTTCATTGCAGCAGTAGAATTCCTAACTAAGACAGAGAGAGTATAGCTTAAAATGTAGCACAAAAGAGATTTCCTCATAGGAACAGAAGAGGAAGATTTACTTTGAGCAGAAGGTCCTATGCCAAATGCTTCTCTTGGAGGAAGGCAAGTGCGTACAGACAAAAAAAAAGAGTAACAGTGTAAATGGTAGAAGAAAGAAATAGTTACATAGAATAACTGTTTATTTACTGATTAATATACTAATTATTACTGATTAATATACTGACTAATAATTTAGTCGAAATACTTGACAAGTATAACACACAGTAGAATGCAAGTAATGAAATAGTCCTAACATACTTGCATCATCAAAAAAAAATTATAGCTTAGAGTTAGAATGGTTCATGACAGCAAGAAAAGTATGAGTAAGACTAAAACTATTTTTAAAATGAGAGAAAAGCTAATAAATAGAGAAGAGTAGTATTAAAACAAAAAACAATTAAAAACAAGTAAATTATGAAATGTGCAGACAAATGGATGGAACTAGAAAAGATCATCCTGAGTGAGGTAACCTAAAAGCAGAAAGAAACACGTTACATGCTCACTTACAGGTGGATATTAGCCATATAATATAGAATAAACATACTGAAATATATAGTCCTAAAGAAGCTAAACAAGAAGGAGGAGCCTAGGGAAGATGCTTAGTCCTCATTCAGAAGGGCAAACAGGATACATACCAGAAGTAGGAGTAGATAGGGAATAGGACAGAAGCCTTCCACAGGAGGACTCTGAAAGACTCTGAAAGACCCAGAAGGGTATCAAAGCAACTGGTGAGACTTATAGCCAAACTTTGGGCAGAGTGTAGGGAATCTTATGGAAGAAAGGGGAGATAGAAAGACCTGGAGGGGACAAGAGCTGTGCAAGGAGACCAGCAATGCCAAAATATCTGGGCCCCAGAGACCCTTCAAAGGCTGATGAATCAAGCAAGGATCTTGCATGGCGAGGACCTAGACACCGTGCTCAGATATAGTCCATGAGCAGCTCATTCTCCATGTGGGTTCCCTAGTAAGGGGAGCAGGGGCTGTCTCTGACATGGAGTCGGTGGCCAGCTCTTTGATCGCTTCCCCCTGGCAGTCCTGCTGAGAGCTGATAGGCTAGAGTCAAGTAGTATGGGAAGAGGTCCTCCCCTATCCATGGACTAAGGGAGAGACATAGGGGAGGAATAGATAGGGTGGGTGGGACTGGGAGGAGATGGAGGAGGGGGCTACAACTGGAATACAAAGTGAATAAATTGTAAAAAAAAATAACAATAAAGAAAAATTTTTAAAAACTTGATGAAACCAAAAGTTAGGAAATGAGAAAAAATAATGGTTTAGAAAATTTTGGAAAAAGAGAATAAAATATTGAGATGCTGGATTTATATCCCAATGCATTAAAATCTACAATAACTACAAAATGAGTGAAGTCCCTAGGTAGCGCCAAAAAATTTTAGAGTGAGCAATCTGTAACAATTATTAATCATTTAAAGCCAACAGAAATGCACATGTAAAACTCACATTATACAAACTGAGCAGGTTGTGTTTATATATTTAGGGACATGGTATATATAATATATATGAATATAAATTTATAAGTGTATAAATAAATATTATACATTATATGTATGCATATGTATGTGCACACAAACATACACGCATATAAACATACATACATATTTATGTAACAACAATAAATTCGAAAGAGGCAAATGGGTACATGGGAAGGTTTGAATGGAGAAAAGGTAGTGGAAAATGATATGGTCATGCTATCGTCTCAGAAAGTGAAAAAAATCAGCCAGCAGAGGTGGTACACACCTGTAATCTCAGCACTCAGGGAGGCAGAGACAAGCAGATCTCTGTGAGTTTGATGACACCTTGGTCTACAAAGCGAGGTCCAGGACAGTCAAGGCTACACAGAGAAACTCTGTCTAGAAAAAAAAACTGAAATTATTAGAAATTCAAACCTAAGGATGTGGAAAATTAAAGTCAAACTATCAAAGAGCATTAACAATCAAGCACTAACGAAGTGCACTTCATCTATGCTGATATCAGAGATAAGGTACTTTAAGGCATGAGCAAAGTGACAAGAGCTACATTTCAATATGATGCAAAAGTTAATCCACCTGGGTTATGTAGCAATTTTAAACGTATGCACACAAAATTATAAAGCCTATCAAACAAAATTAGAAAGAATTGCTACCTAAATGAATCCATAAACATATGAAAAGTTTCAACAGTAAAATTTTAGAAAATTATAAAAAGAGAAGAAAACAAGAAAACATGATGTGTTTTAAAAAAGAGACATTTGTAAAATTTTCTCAAGAGATGATAAAGATCTTTATCCAATGATTAATACATGTATGTATTTCCTAGAGTAATTAAAATAATAAATTTTTGAACAAATCTTTGCTGTGTATACAGATTAAGTACCATAAGTAATATTAACCTTCCACATTCAATAATTTCCATAATAGATAATATATTGCTACTATGTTATACTTCATTGAAATGAAAACAAATTAATACTTTAAAAAATTGTCGTGGGATAGAAATGTTGTTCTCTGGGTAAAGAAAGGTGTTACATGCAGGGATCTGAGTTCAATCTTCAGACCTCATGTAAAGGTTAAAGAAGAGAAACAACTGTATAGACTTGTTCTCTCTAGCCTACATGTGTTGTAGCAAGCACAGTGACCTCATAACACAAAAAGTAATCATAATCACTGTCATACTAAATGAGCAAAATATAACTTTACATTGAAAAAACTGGGACACTGAATTAAAATTTTTTTCTCTCTCATACAATACATCCTGACAACACACTTCCTTCCTTCACCACTCCCAGCCCTTACCCTACCCCATCCACTGTTCCTCTGTTTCCCTACAGAAAAGAGCAGGCTTTTTCAGTGATATCAACTGAACACAGAAAAACAAAATGCAATAAGACTAGACAGAAACCATCATATCAAAGGCTGGATGAGGCAGCTTAGCTGAAGAAAAAGGGTCCCAAGAGCAGACAAAAGAATAAGAGACACCCTAACTCCTACTATTAGGAGTCCCACAAAAAAAGAAAGGAAGGAAGGCAGAAGGAAGGAAGGAAAATGGAAGCTAAACAGCCACAGCATGTATGCAGAGGACCTAGTGCAAACCCACGCAGGCTCTGTGATTGCTGCTGCAGTCTGTGAGACACTGAATCTTAATCACCTCAAAATTCACCAATATTGGGATAAAGTAACACATCTATTTAGAGATGTATCATTACTCCAAAAAATGTATGTAAAGAGTCATTTTCCAGTCACAGAGCTCTCTGACTCCCAAGCTGAGAATAAACAGAGGTAAAGGTTTCTTCTCAGTAGGGAAAACATCTGTGTAGATTCAAAGTGCGTAAGTTATATTTTCTACAATTAAATATATTTTAATTTAATCTGTGGGTTTTGTTGAAGTGATGTTCTGTTATCATAATCCTAGGCTAGACGAGTGACAGAAAAATATTACTTGCTCAAAGAAAGAGTTGAATCCAATTATTGTTGTGTTGAGTCACAAAAAGACATATTGGTTTGTGTTTATGCAAGGTTCTGGAAAATGTCACATGAACAAAGCAAATATCAAGACATATTTGCTTTGCGATTAGGTCTGTAAAACTGAAGATGTCTATAGCAGTGCTGAAGAGAAAAACTCATTCAGAAACAATAAATGATATAACTTTAGAAAATAACACTGACCAACACAGGCTGTTTCTATAAATTAGCTCTCTAGACTTCCAGATCACTCCCTTTGTCGAGAATAATTTGGTCTCCAACTTTATGAGATGAGGTTTCTAAATCCAGAACATCTTATTAAACATAAATTCTTAATAACAGTGTCCTTTTGTAAGGAATGTTTCTGTTTGTTGACCTAAAGCTAACATATGTAGTACAAATATAGCAGAAAAATAGCTTTGCCAACAGAAATTTATTTTCTAAAATACAGGAGTTCACGAATTTCTGTATCCATTCTTCAATTGAGGGACATCTAAGTTTTTTTCAGATTCCAGATAAATAAACCTGTTATGAACATAGCTGAGCAAACGTCGTTATGGTATCATGGAGCATCTTTCAGGAGTATACCCAGGAGTGGTATAGCTGGATCTTTAGGTAGCACTATTCCCAGTTTTCTGAGAAAAACGCCAGATTGATTTCCAAAGTGGTTGTACATCTTTGCACTTCCACCAGCAATGGAGGAGTGTTCCCCTTTCTCCACATCCTCTCCAGCATGTGTTGTCACTTGAATATTTTATCTTAGCCATTCTGTTGGGTGTAACATGGAATCTCAGAGTTGTTTTGATTTGCTTTGATGACTAAGGATGTTGAGCATTTCTTTCAATGTTTCCATTTGATATTCCTCTATTGAGAATTCTCTGTTTAGCTCTGTACCTCATTTTTTAAAATTGGATTATTTAGTTCGTTGGTGTTTAATTTATATATTCTGGATATATTTTCAAAATAGAATACTACTCATCTATTTTTAAAAAGGAAATCATGAGGTTTTCAGGCAAATAGATGGAACTAGAAAAGATCATCCTGAGTGAGGTAACCCAGAAGAATAAAGATGTTTATGCTATATACTCACTTATAAGTGGATATTAGACAGATAATATAGGATAACCATACTAAAATCTGTGGTCCTAAAGAAAATAAACAACAAGGAGGAACCTAGGGAGGATGCTTAAATCTCATTCAGAATGCCAAACAAGATAGATTCCCGAAGTGGTAGAAGAGAGAGAACAGGATAGAAGCCTACTATGAGGGTCTTGTAAAAGGATTAACTCAACAGGGGATCGAAGCAGAAGCTGAGACCCCCTGACAAATTTGGGCAGAGTGCAAGGAGTCTTATGGAAGAAGGAAGGGGATAGAAGGACTCGGAAAAGGACAGGAGCTCCACAAGGAGACCAAAAACGGCAAAAATCTGTGTGCAGGGGTCACTGCAGAGACTGATGCATCAACCACAGTCCATGCATGGAGGGGACCTAGTTGCCCTGCTCAGATGTAGCCCATAGGCAGCTTAGTCTCCAAGTGAGTTCCCTAATAAGGGGAACAGAGGCAGTTTCTGATACGAACTCCATTGCCTGCTTTTTGATCACGTTTCCTTACCAGGCCATGGAGGAAGAGGATCCAGGTAGTCCTAGTGAGACTTGATAGGCTATGGTCAGATAATAGAGGCGTATACTCCCCCTTTCAGTGAACTAAGGGAGGAAGAGAGAGGGAGGGTGGGACTGGGAGGAGATGAGGATACAAAGTGAATAAATTGTAATAATAATAATAAAATGGATACTCAGATAAAATACAGATTTCAAAATATAAATATAAAATTTCAAAAGATGTGGTCAAGACTGGACTTACATTTTGATAGATTGAAGTTAAAATAATTCTTCTTATAAAATAGTACAATCTTATCAGCAGGATCTGATTTTGACAAAGAAGACCAAGTTTTTTGAAGAGCCAAATCATCATAATAAAACATTAAAACAAGTAGGAGACAGTAGTGCTTTAAAAGTGAGCTGAATTATTAGCTGCAGACTGACTTTTAATGGGATATAATATGAAATAGATTTTTGTTGTGTCAATAACTCACTCTTGAGAAATCCAATAGTGGAAAGGTAGCAATAGTGATGAATTTCCCGTATGAGAATAGCAACTTAGACAAAACAATTAAGAGTGAAAACAAAAGGATGTGCCTTGATGCCTGTTTTACCTTCTAGGTTCATATAAAGTATTATACTGGTATTAGATCATTAAAATATTTTAAATTGATTTTTCAGTTGTATGTGGATTAAGTTTTCTACCTGACAGTTTAAAATGTTTGGGGGCTGTGTCTGCATACCAGGTGCTTCACAAATAATTGATGAGTGCTAGAAAGATGAACAAGACTGGTTGCTTTCTCAAATCTCCTGGAGAGGCAGATACTGTGTTAGTACAGTCTGGTGATTTGAAAAAACACTCTACCAGTAGTTAGTCAAATTGGAAACATGATAAACTATGACCCAGGAATGCTTCTCCTAGATATATGTGTCTGGGGTATTCTTGCACATGTGTTTTTTGGAAAGTATGTGCTACAATATCTATTGCAATATTATTTGTGGCAATAGAAATTTGAGTCATTAATAGAAGGTATGCAATGTAAAATGCTACAAAACCACCAAGTATGCCACTGTGATTGGCCATGATAACACAGCCTCAGTTGAGAGAACTGAAAATCAAAACTCATTCTGGAATACGGTAGTATTGATGTCAATTACAAATAGAATGCAAATATAATTGTGTATTTCACAAGGTCATCTAAACACTGAATAGAATGAAAAGACTCCAGAGAAAATGGTCATTTAAAGAATAAACAATGAAGTGCAAAGTAAAAATGAAGAAGATAAATTAAATTAACATGCAAAAGAAAGCATAAATAGGCTATCCAAAGAGGGTTATAGGCTAGTTAAAGAGCATAAGTTCTCCTTGACTTGCATAATTAGAATTGGAGTTTTGAAAATAGTGTTCCATATATTTTGAGAAAATGTTACTCTTGGACATTTAATATGATTGACTTAAAAACCCCATAGATGAGAGCTGGAGCTAGAGCTCAGCTAGTAAAGGCTAGATTCAAAGTCAACAAGAATAAAATCAAGTATATTAACTGAATTTTCAAGAAAAGAAAATTGACTAACAATTCAGAAGATAATGACTACAAATGTTATACATAACAGAGTTTCAGTTTACTTTAGCATTTATAAGAGCAGACAGTCTTTTTTTGTTTTGTTTGTTTTGTTTTTTTCTAATGTGAAAAATGAGACAAGGCCTTGAAATATCTCCATCCTTGGCTAATATAAACTAGTAAACATATCTCTCCATTAGCAAATGGAGACTTTTAACCATTGGAAAATTTCATTAGATGTATCAACAACTCAAAAAATAGGTTCAAAACCAATAAGAAACCAAAGAAATGATTAAGTAAAACCAATTTCAAAAGTGTTCAATAGAGCTCCTAGAAGGAAAAGTTACGTGATAATTGAAATTGAACGCAAACTCAATGTTTCTATCAAAGGTTAGAAATAGCTAAAACCAAACTTGCTAAATGGAAAATTGTTCAAAAAAAATCGAAATTGTCAAATAAAGTACAGAAAAATGAGATGAAAAATAAAGAACAATTAAGAGGCATGAAAATAAACTAGTAATCCAAAAGTATACATAATTTGATTTCCAAAAATAAATAATTCATAGAAAGGATGGGAAATATCCAAAGATATATGAAAAATTTTATCTTAAGTGTAAGACTTGTCAAATAGAAGAAACATAAATAAACTGAGGCAAAACAAAACAAAACAAAACTAAACTAAACTAAAATCCACAGTTAGGTTCTGTATTAGAGTTCCCTGGAGGAACAAAGCGGGAATAATGAATGCATATAAAAGCCGAGTTTGAGTTTGTTAAATTGGTTTCTGCCATATAGTCTGGGTAGTCCCACAATGCCTGTCTTCACACCAAAGAAGCCAGGAACTGGGTGGCTGCTCACTGTATGACTCAGATGTCCTAGCAGTCCTAACCTAACTCTCAAGGCCCAAAAGATTCCCGGGGAGCCACACACTGGTGTTCAGTCCACCTGCAGGATAAAAGATGTTGGGTTCTGAAGTAAATGAAAGATGTTGGCAGCAGCAGTAGTACTGGCAACAGGGTGGTCGCGCAAACCAGCAGAACTGAGGGCAAGGAGACAAAACACAATGAACATGTGTGCTAGTGTGTGTGTGTGTGCTTGTGTGTGTGTGCAACAAGGTAAAGGGAATTAAATATAGTAAACTATCATTTTTGGTAAATTAAGTGAAAAATATTAGATATTAGGGATTGTTTCATGATTTTCCTGTCATTACCAAAAGTCTGAAGATATTAAAAATGAAATCACAGGTTTGATCCAAAGTAGAGATACATAGACTTCAATAGTAACAAAAATAATTAAATTAAAAATAAAAACAGAAGCTGTGTCTAAGCAGGAAATTCACAGGTGATTGCTAATAGCTAAAAGCACACATACAGAAATTGTACCCTTGTGACTGTTCATCAAGCTTACACTTACATGTATATATATATATATATATATATATATGTAAAAAATATATATATTTCTTTGCTTTATTCCTAATAGCTCCTTTACGGATACAGAGTACATTTACATTTTTCCAGCTGTCCTTCCTTTCCTTCGGTGAGTGTTTCTCTTTTCTTCTTTTGATACGTGGTGGTTACCCTCTTATTTTTTGTACTTTTTGTTTAGCTGTCATATACACCCTTAGCTGAATACAATTTTCCTTATATAGTCTGGTAAATATTCTTGTTGATAAATTCATTCACTTCATGTTTACATATTTCGAATTATGTTTGCTGTCCTTTTCCATTTACATTTATCTTGTGCCTCTACGTTCATTTTAGTCACTGTCGCACGTAAGATCTAAGATCTATATTTGCACACCCTTTATCTCCAGTCATGTTGGCTTCAGCTGGCCTATCATTCTTAGCCAATACCGTTTTGTACCACAAAATCAAGATTGAAATTACTGTTTATGCAGTCTGTATATTTATGGAATGATATACATGGCTAGTTTTGGTTTATTCTGTTTTAGTCTTTTGAAACAGGATATCTCACAGCCTACATTGGCCTAGAATCTGCTGTGTAGAGGAGGCAAGCCTTGAACTCTTGATCCTTCTGCCTTTACCAATCCCCACCCCCAAAACAGCCATAGATGTTTTTAAGTTTGCTTCACTCGCAGCTCCTTCATACAACCTACACTGTTACCTTCAGATTACTTTAATATTCCTCAATTACGGCACTGAAATTTCTTTTAGTTGGTATTTGGTAAAGTTTTGTTTCAAAGTGTGTTAATTAACAACAGCTTAGACTGGTGGTTGCTATGAGCACAGAATTTTATGTGAATGGCAATTTGCCTTCAGAAGATGCTTCCCTTTCTAGAAGCATGTGTGGTTGCTGTGCTGGTGTCTAGCAGGACTGTTACTTTGTAGATTTTTTTTCCTCCATTGGTGATATTAAGTTTTGTTTTGTTTTGTTTTCTTTGGTGGGTATTAGGCAGCTTTATTACAGTGTGTCTTTGATGGTTTATATTGTCATCTTGACAGAACCTGGACTCTTCCATGAAACAAGCTTCTAGACACACTGGTGAGGGTGAAGAGTTAGGTAGATTCCGCTGGGCTCTCATCATTCCTGCAAGGAGTTTCTTGTTTATGCGAAATGAACTGGGAAGATTCACCCTGAATGTGGGCAGATCAGGAGGTCTGAGGAAAAGCTCTGTATTCTGCCTCCTATAGAGTGTGTGTGTGTTTGTATGTGTGTTTATGTATGTGTGTGTGTGTCTGCGTGTGAACAAGTATGTGTGTTTGTACATCCATGTAAGTGTGTTTGTGTATGTATATGATTGTGTGTATGTATATGTGCACATGCACGTATGTGTTTGTGTAACTAACATTGAAAAGATATTACATACATTTTTATTAAAGATCTCTTTACTACAATTCACTGTGCATTTCCTAAATATCAATATGCTCTTACTCATCATCAAAATCAGGAAATGAAGAATGGCATAATATTTTCATTAATCTAATTGCTGTCATTCAAATACTTAAAATTATCATACAGAACATTTAGCTAAAGAATATTTTTTTCTCATCCACTGTGGTTATTTTCCATTTTTCTTCAGTTTCCTTTAAGCTGGAATAGTACCTGAATTTTCCTTGTCATCCATGACCTTATGTTTTTAAAGTGTGTGTGTGAGTGTGCATGACTGTGTGTACATGTGTATATTAGTGTGCTCATGTGTGTGAGTTGTGTGCGCATGTGTGTGTGTGTTTATGTATATGTGTGTTGCTGTTGAGCTCAGCATTGAGTGATCTTTTCTAATGATTGGAAAATGATCCAGGTTGTCAATTTCTCTTGTCAGTCATATCACACTTCTTGCAAACACTTTAGCACATTTAGAACATCTTTGAAGCTCTCGCCTAACTGTTCCTGTCTGAGACTTGACTGTCCTCTGTTTTGATGGCAGACCTCATTATCCACCCCCTTTCATTATTTGTAACTATTCTGCTCATGTCGTTCTTTGTGGGGTAAAATAATGGAAGCTGAAGAGCAGTATAGACTCTTGCTCCACTGTGTTTAGTTTTCATCTCTGCAGGTCCCACCAGGGAGTGGGAGTGGCCTCTCACGGTTCTCTTAAGCTGACTGAGTCCTGTTCCTGATGTAGTTGCACTAAGTAATCACACTGAGAACTCTCATCGCTGTGCCCCGTTCTGGTGCGATAGCTCTCCGTGACTTAGCTGGGGAGGGGCTGGGCTGCTATTCTCAATATCTTTGTTTGCCCTTTGCACTCAGATCTTCCCGGATGCTAGTCATTTTGCACATGGGCAGGACAACTGCTGCTTCACCAATGCTTTCCATGTAAGGACTGAGGATGATGGTGGGAGACATGTGTGATTGGTCCTAAAAACGTGGCCTCTGTGCTTAGCCTCTGTGAGATTCTGCTCCTCAAAATTAAAACGTCGATATATTTGTCTAAAATTCAACTGTTTTCTTCTTCTCTTATTGATGTGTGGCCCATATTATTAATAGCAGACCCACTCCTCCATT
This sequence comes from Pachyuromys duprasi, assembly GCA_028658305.1. Classification (NCBI taxonomy): domain Eukaryota; kingdom Metazoa; phylum Chordata; class Mammalia; order Rodentia; family Muridae; genus Pachyuromys; species Pachyuromys duprasi. Next base: position 98,970 of record JAQQSO010000513.1, read on the forward strand.
TATTTGTCCAGAGAGTGGTTGTCTGTTCCCAAGTTTGGGAATTGCATGAAAGGCTCCTATCTTTGAAATTCAATTCACCACATCTTTCTTATCTCTCTTCTTCTTTGCAAGTATTATGGGGAGGCAATTATTTTATTTAGATTTTCACTGTTATCATGGTTTTCAAGTGCTTCACATCTTTATTTAAATATTGTAGGCACAGTATTTTACATTCTAAACGTTAAGGTACTTAACATTTAAGTACCTTGTTTTTCAAAATAGAAACACTGATAAAGCTTAATTGTCTTACCCAAAAGTGTAATTTGGTAACTGTTACATTTTCACATACTGTATTTATATTTTAATGACTTTTTCCTATGTAATCTTTCAAAGAATGTTTCATAATATAAATTTGGTGGAATGTAAAGCTAGAGAAATATTGTTTATAATTCTTAAATCAATAAAAATTATCTTGCCAATGATGACAAAAATGTGTTTAGATTTAAGTTGTAAACGTTTTAAGTTTTTTGAGGAATTTTTATAATATTTTATTGTAATTGTTCATATATTTTATATTATTTTTCTGTGTTTGTTGCAAATAAAGAGAACCAAATATGTTGAATTATACTGAGTAATCTCAATGTCAGTCATTTAGATACAAGGAATTCAGTGGCTGCATAGCACATATTCAGAACACGAAATAATCATACACTTAGGATACTCTATGAAGTGTTAGCCCTGCCTGTCCTGACTCACTTTGTAGATGAGGCTGGCCTCAAGGAGTTCTGCCTGCCTCTGCCTTTCAAGTTCTGGGATTAAAGGCGTGCACTACCATGCCCCACAAAAAAAAAAAAGAAAGCTTTTAAGTAAATAAGTTGTTAGAGACATAGCTCAGATACCTATACATACAAGAAAACAGGAAATCAACTCAGTAATTCAGTAGGTTATATATGTCTCCCTCTCTCTATACATGTATATGTATGCATGTGTCTATCTATTAAAGAAGAGGTCACAAATTTGGCAGAAAGTGGGGAGCACTAGAAGAGTTCAGGGAGTAGAGAAGATGGAAAGGTTATAGTATTCTTATATGAAATTCTTGAAATTTTTTAATTAAAATATTTTAAGTAGAAAAGTAACTTATTCTTCAAGGGGTTAAACCATGACATTGATTGTAGCAGGATCTGAAGTTCATCTAAGTTAAGCCCTGAATGTCCATGTCACATTTCCTTGTATCCACAGACTTGGAAAGCTTAAAGCTATTGGAGTGCTTTTAAGGGCTAGAGATAATAGATTTAAAAGTCATTAGCACATTGAAGCTGATTGAATTTGAGGTTTAAAATGAGGTATTAAAGGCATAACCTTAATTTTGCTGACATGTTGGCTATACACAAACCTTACAATTTTAGTACTTTTGAGATGATGTATTGAGTCCCTTTGATACAGCACACATATTCAGTTTCTGAGAATCATCCTTCCACATGAGTCTCTTTGATCATCACTCTTCCCACCCACATCATTGACATCAATAAAACAAATCTCCAAATTTAAAATCAGAAAATTAACTACACCACGGATTTATCTGCAGCGTCTCCCTCATTCACCGTCATGTACTTTTGGAGTATCCACCCTCATGAATCCTGAGCTCATTGTTTTGGCGTCTCCTTTGCTGTTCTTTAATAATTCAGCTACTTTCAGTTGCAGGTAAATGTAAATTTTGCTGCCAGGAACATGTGTTAGGCATGCAGATCAATCCTTTGGAGTGCCTCCTCCAAAATGGAATTTCTAGGTTATCAGGTATGCTTATGTTCACTTTAGGAGATAGTTACAGTTTTCCCAAGTGGTTGTACTGCTTTACATTTTTACAGCTGGCATGTGAAACTCTAAATTGCCCCATTACTTCTTCAACAACATAGTTAATTTGACTTTAAAAGTTTTATGTGACAAAATGCCTAACAACTTGCATTGTGGGTTTTATTTGCATTTTCTAAGGATAATACTGTTGAATATTTTTTATTTACCTTTTGATGGTTGTTGTGATATGTATGTTCAAATCTTTTGATTATCTATGATTTTCTGCCCCTTTCTTATAGATTGCATAGGTTTATAAATATTTTATACATTGTAAATCAATCGTTCATTATCATGAGTTTTACAAAACCACACTAAAAATGTTCAACTCTAATTATGTTGTGTTTCATGAATGTTGTTTGTATCTATGTTATATGGGACATTTTCTTTTTCAATGTCATAAATGCATTTCTCCTATCTTCTTTACAAGTTTGGTCTATGGAAATCTTTCCAAACACTAGTTTATATCAATGAATTGGTATATCCTCTAACTTTGGGGGGAGGGTATAAGGTTATTGTGTAATTCAAAAGTTGATTTTTGTGTCCCCCACATCTGGTTGCAAGCCTTGTTCTGAGAAGCTCCTGTCTTAAGTGTTGTACAAACTCGGCTCCCCAATCATCCTTGATATGTCAATAAAGCACATTACAGCCAGTGGTTGAGCAGGCAGGGCTGGACTTCCTGCCAGCCAGGGGAGGAGGAGTCAAGGGAGAAAAGAGGGGATTCAACTAGGGGCAGAGGTCCAGGAGACACCAGGAAAGAGAGCTCAGCAGGAAAGCTACAAAGTGCAAGTATCCAGGGATGTATGCTGGGAAAAAACCAGATTAGCCTAGAGGATTAAGAATAACTGCTCAATTATTGTCTTGTGAAGCTTATTATTAAAAATGAATTATAGAGTCTCAATTATTTGTGTGATAGCCAGGTTAAGGGAGAAAGTGAATTGTTTCCAGATTCTGGCTATTATGAATAAAGCTGTTATGAACATAGTTGAGCAAATATCCCTGTTGTATGGTTGAGCGTTTGAACGGATAACGAAATTGTGGTATATTTACACAATGGAATACTGCTCAGCTATTAAAAACAAGGAAATCATGAAATTTTCAGGCAAATGTATAGAACTAGAAAATATCTTAAGAGAGGCATCCCAGAATCAGAGAGACATGCATGGTATATACTTACTTATAAGTATATATTAGCCATATTATATAGGATAAACATACTGAAATCTATAGACCTACAGAAGCTAAATGACAAGAGGATCCTAGGAAAGATGTTTAATTCTCATTCAGAAGGGAAAACAGGATAGACACTGAAAGCAGGAGAAGAGAAGAAACGGAATGGGAGCCTACCATAGAAGTCCTCTGAAAGACTCTAACCAGCAGGGGATCGTAGCAGATGCAGAGACTCATCACCAAACTTTGGACAGAGGACAGGGAGTCTTATGGAGGAAGGGGGATATAAAAAGCCCTGGGGGTGGGGTGGGGACAGGAAACTTGCCCTGTCAGTGGACTAGGGAAAAGGGAAAGAGAGGAAGGGTGAGACCAGGGTAAGATGACAGAGGAGGCTACAACTAGGATATAAAGTGAATAAATTGTAAATAATAATAATTAATAATAATAATATTAAAAGAAGAAGAAAAAAGAAAGAAACTGAGAAACACAGTTATATAAAAATAGCTGTAATAGGGTTAGAGTGTGTTTAGCTGTGAGACTATGAGCAGTCTCCCACACAATCAGTCTGAGTCCAGAAATCAAAGTCTTCCTTACTATCTTCCTGGATAATTTCATGCAGTATCATAATTTGAAAAAAATTTACATGATGGAGATTTCAAAAGTTACATGAGATCACTGGTGTAGTATTTGAGCGGGGTCATATGTTTCGTGTAGTTAGTGGTTTTTCTAGTTTTGTAAAATCTTTTACCTGGATTGGGTCAAGGACTTAATGTGATAAGTACACACTCTCAGATCATTGTAGATGTGAAATGTTGTTTAAATTTGTTTTATTGAAGAATTATCTTAGACAATCAATGGCTTTATAATACAATTTTATAATCTTCCCAAATTAATTTTCTTCTCTCTCTCTCTCTCTCTCTCTCTCTCTCTCTCTCTCTCTCTCTCTCTCTCTCTCTCTCTCTCTCTCTCTCTGTCTTTTACAGTGATGAACATCAAGCCAGGTCTTTATGTATGCTTTTCAGGGGCAGCATCATTGAATTCTATCTGCAACCATACACCAGACTTCATACTAGTAAACACTGGAATTTCACCTCTGGGTGACCCCCTCTGGAGTAGATGGTTGTATGTCTTTTCTTCTTGATGTATCTCTGGACTTTCATCATGGCCTAGTGAAGAAATCAGTTCTAGAGTCTGGGGCTTCTACCACTCAAGACCTAGCTCTTTCCTTAGGTGAATCTGACTTATCCTAATGGTTTAGGTCATAGGTTCAAAACTATGTTCGGAAATATAGCCCCAAATATCTACCACCAGTACCTTGCTGATTTTACTCAGAATTTATAACTTCCAAATGCTACACTTAGAACTTAGGTGTGGCTAAATTTCTTTTAATTTAAATCTGACATCCTTGAAAGACAGAGATTTAAATTCAGTGAAGATGGAGGGTATTACTTTCAGTCAGTGAAAGGGTTTAGATCTAGAGCAGGGTGGTGGCCCTGCAGCATGGCTGCTGCTTCTGTACCCTCCTTTGTAGGGTGATGCCAGGGACACCTTTTCCAGGCTCTATACTCTATCCTCTTTCTTCTCCCGGAAAAGCTTTCACTCTCCAGAAAAGCTACTGCCCTTGACTTTCCAGAGGGTCTATCTTTCCTTCACACCTCCCCTAAGATGCTCAATTGGTTTTGACACAATTAGAATCTTAAAAATTACCCCACTGATCATATCACTACCGCTTGGATAGGACTCCATCTTTATTGCCCATCTTTCTTTTTTTATTAATTATACTTTATTCACTTTTTATCCCCCCTGTAGCTGCCTCCTCCCTCCCCTCCCAGTCCCTCCCTTCCTCCTCCTTCTCCATGAATGCCCCTCCCCAAGTTTACTGATAGGAGAGGTCTTTTCCTTCCTTTTGATCCTAGTCTATTAGGTCTCATCAGGAGTGGCTGCATTGTCTTCCTCTGTGGCCTGGTAAGGCTGCTCCCCCCTCAGGGGGAGGTGATCAAAGAGCAGGCCAATCAGTTCATGTCAGAGGCAGTCCCTGTTCCCATTACTATGGAGCCCACTTGGACACTGAACTGCCATGTTGCCCATCTTTCTTAATCCACTGGAACACTCTAAGGAAAAGAATGCCTCATTCTGTTTTGTTCATTACCTACCTGTACAGCCTGGACATATTTTACATACTCAGCGAGGGTTTGTTGAAAGCAAGAATTAATATGAGTGTTATTTGTTTTCTTAACGTTTTTAAGGACTTGTTTCATCTAGGCTGCTGTTCTAGATGTCATCAAAAGGCAAAATTAAGTTATCTAGAATCCTATCAAAGTATAATAATTTTTCTAAATATTGAAAGATTCCTGTTTTCATTGTCTTTTTTTTCCTAATTGAAAATACTCCCAAAAGAATTAAAACCTGATTCTGTTTTAATAACATGTTAGTTAGCAGTATCAGTGTAACTTAGTTCAAGACAGTATTTATAGAAAAATGGCAGGTTGACCACATAGGGAACCACAAGGGCTCTCGGAGAGGGGAAGAGATGAGGAAATCCTCATTTATCCAGAATGCATTTCCCATGGTTTGTGTCCCTAGGTAGTCATTACACACACACACACACACACACACACACACACACACCATACACTGACCATAAAAGACAGAAAAACCATAATTCATGCTCCTGTATTAGTAGTTATCATATCAATATAAGGTGAGCAAAAAAGTACGTAAACAGCAAACTAAACAGGTTCCTAGGAGACTAATAGTGAATTCTGAATATGAGGTGACCATGTTTGTTTCTGAGAAATGCTGTTTCACTCTTCTCCTGAAATATAAAATTAATTATCAAATGTAAATATCACATGAAATAAAGAATAGTTTGTTAAATATCACTGTATAAAGTTCCAAGTATCAATGCCATTTAGTCATTTCTATCATCCTTGTCAAATTTTTGTCTTTTATTAAAAACTATTCTGTATACTGTGAGGAGGTTGATAAAGACCCAGATCAAAAAGAGAAAAGTGAGAAATGAAAATGTTTAATTACTGATTCAAAATGGTGACCAGAGCAAGAGTAGAGGGGTGAAGACCTGGTTGTAAACACTTCATGCACAAATGACATGGAGGCTTCATTAACTGGAGATTCAACAAAAATCAGGAGTATCATGGAGTTGCAAAAGAGACAAAGCAAACATCAACCAAATGAGATGTGTACTGGCAGGTGAGACAGCTCAGCAGGGAAAGGCACTTGAATGCAAGTCTTAGAGGCTGGAGTTCCGTCCCCGGAGACCACGTGAAAGTGGAAGGAGAGAAGCAACTCCAGAAGTGGTCCTCAGACCTCTACATCCACCTCTTGAATGAATGCCCCCAAATATTAAATAAGTTAATCAGTTTTAAAGGCTAATGTGTTTTTCTGATGGGAGACTGGACTCATGAACTCAGTGAACTCAATACCACTGGAGTCAGAGCCTCTTCCTTCTCATTTACTGTTGTATACACTCTGAACTCTGCACTGTCAGAAGAGTTTTTTCACACTGGAGCACATCAAGAGGAGGGCAGCAGGATAACATGGCCATTTGCTGTGATCAATGTTCAGAAGTAGGGACTGGAGACTAAGGAGATATCTCAGTGGTTAGGGCACCCACTGCCCAAGCATGAGGTCTGAAGTTCAGATTCCTAGAGCATACAATAATGCTCAGTGGGTGTGACACCCTGCAACAACCCCAGTGTAGAGGGGCGGGAGAGAAGGGATCATCAAAGCAGGTGATTTAGCTAGACTTCCTGGATCCATGACAACTGAATGATCTTACCCCACCAAAGAAGATGGAGAATGATTGAGGAATGACTATTGAAAGCAGCTGCAGACCTCCACAGAAATATTCACTCCTGTACGTGCAAACACACACTATACCACTTACACTTGAAGACAAGAAGAGGTAGCGGTTCTTTAGCTGAATAAGAGGAATGGCTGCAGTAGTGCTACTTAACAGCCAAGCTGCATGCACTTGAAATGGTGATGCAGGAGGCTTTCTCCTAACTCAAGGCTAGCCTGAGCCGCAGTGGCCGAATTAAGATGTAATGGCTTTCCATGTTTGTAATTTAAGGTGGTATCCATCACTGCTGTGGCTGTTTTTTGACCTCCTGAACTGGAGCAGCAGTTCTTTCTGTGTTTGTGTGGTTCTGAGCGGGAGGACCAGAAATGAGAAAAACAGTTAAAGAAAAGCTGGGGTCAGGAGGGCTGTGAAGGGCTGATTACCCAAGGCTGCAAGTTCATCAGGTTACAGATCCTTAGATGCCCCTCAAATATGGAAGCAGAGGATAGGTCAGTAAAGTTCATTAAACAGCAGATTCTCAGGGAACTTAGAACTTAGGTCTGGTTCATTGCTTGCAAGGTACACGCTGGCACAGTAAGTGAAGCCCTTCACATCGTAGCATCTAGAACATTTGACCACGGCTTCGCAGGGAAACTATCAAGCTTCAAGCTTGGGCATTGAGCTTCCAGGAGCTCTGGTGTCAGTCTATCCGCATGACCTTGGCAGGAACAGAAAGCTCAGCACTCCTTGCCTCAGCAGCAGGACTCAAAAATGCTTCGGTCCACCTAGCCCTGACAATCTTCCTTCCATTTGCTTCATACTTTGATTCTATTTAAAGCTTTTCAAAAGAATGGATAAAAAGGAAGCAAAAAAAATAACTTTTGTTAGATTCCAAATATCTAATGATTTGTTATGTGAGATTACATTAACTTTAAATATCTATTACATAAATTCTAAGTCCAAAGTGGTGAAAGAGTCTGGATTAAGAGAATAATATTTTGGTTTCTTATTTAACAAGGAATAAACAGAAGTGGTACTGTGACAGAAACACACAGGAATGGAATGGTCTTCCTTAGAGGCAGTAAGTGTCCCTTACCTAGAATTCACACACAGGGGTGTTGGGTCATTGTGCTCTGTGGGGAAGTCCAGTGTGTGAGAGGCCTCTCTGATCTCTGATCCTGAGAGCAGCTACACCCCTGAAGTGCTCACTAGGAAGTCACATGAGGAGACTACAGAGGCTTTTCTTTGAAAAGGGGCACGCCCTATGGTGATGACTTCTCTGCAGTTTCCCCATAAGCTTTTTCTTTTGGATGGACAGTGCCATGGGATTTCCTGGGAATCCCCACTGGTCCCGAGCCTCAAGAATCTCACCTCTGATAAAACCCTGACACACGGGATAACTATTCTACGGTGATGTGGCTTCTGGGACAGAGGTAGGCATGGAATTCTGAGAGAAAATAGAGGAGCACTTGCTAATATCTTCCATTAGCTAGGCTATTTCAGGAGTATTTATGGAGAGAAGAAAATGTTGTCAAGTAGGAAGAGAAGTGTAGGGATTTTTTTTTTGTTGTTGTTGTTGACTATAGCCCATGAATATGGGTGTTAAAGGAATTTCAAATAGTTTAAGTATTTGGAGAGCAGAGAGCTAGGAACCAGAGGCGGGCCACAGACTGCGAGCTGTGCAATAAGCAGTATGGGCTTTATCCTACAAGCCATGAGGACATTTAGTGGGCTTGGAAAAAGAAAAAGTCCCCCCAAACTATGAAAATGCATATCCAAGGAAAACACCGTGCATTATGGAGTCGTCCCCTGAATCGAATTGAGACCTACTTGCACTCTCTGAGAGGATGCATGATCGATAATCAACTTGAGGGTACACCAAGCTCAGCGCTGATCAGATGTTTCAAATCACCCGTGAACGCCATTTGACAGTCTCTAAATGTTCCTAAATGGCTAGTGACAGCTGAAGAGGGAAAGAGCCACAATGGGTTTAATCAGGTTAAAAATTTAATCTAGGTAGATGTTAGAAGCAGGACTCACTCAGAGGCCAATGAAGAGTGGCAAGCACCTTAAGAATTTATCAAGGCTCATGTTTCCACAAGTGACTCCATTGTCCATGTTGGAGGCTTGCATTCTGTCCACACTCGGCTTTCCCACCCAGGCAAAGTGGCAGAATCCGGTTTTTGTTGTTTTTTGTTTGTTTGTTTTGTTTTGTTTTTCTTCGTTTCTTCATTCCTGGCCTTGTTCCTGTGAGACTTGCTCAGTTAGCCTGTTTTGGTTGGGTCAGTAGACAGAAATCATAACAGCTTTGTTGCTCATATTGCACAAACAAACAATCACTCCTTTTCATTGAAAAGGTCTCTGTAATGACTGCTTTCAGGCAAGTTGAGTCAAAATTGTTACATGCAGTAGCCTGGAGTATTATAAAATCAATCTTTGCACCCACCATTGAGGCATATGTGAACATACATACACATGCACACACCAGCCTTAATCTGTCTGTCTGTCTACCTGTCTATACATACATACGCACATATGTGTATAAGTAGGTGTGTATACATACACTATGTATCTTGGTTGTCATTGACATCCTTTAGAAGAAGGAATCTTAGTTTAGGATTTACCTCTATCAGATTGATCTGTGGGTGTCTCTGTTGGAGCATTTCTTCATTTCTAATTAATGTAGGAAAACCCATCCCATTGTGAACAGCACCATCCTTAGGCAGCTGTGCCAGAGCTGTCTAAGAAATGTTGCTGAATGTGGGCTTGGGAGCAAGCCAGTCACATTCCTTCATGATTACTACACCAAGCTTCTGGGCTGCATTCCTGTTGTGACTTTCCTCAATGGTGGATATACTCTATGAGCTCAAATAAACCCTTATATCTACATATTAGTTTTGCTCAGCGCTTTACCACCACAACAGAAAACGAACTGGAAAAAAAATCTCATTTAAATAATAATTTAAATTATTTTAAATTACTTTCTTTTAACAGAACCAAACCAAACCATTAACATTTGTGGTGTAGAAGAAATGGACACAGTGACCTAGTAGAGCCCTTCCTCTTAAATATGTGGTTGCATTGGCAGAAGTAGGACCTCTAAGAATCCTGCTGGTCTCTCGCTCGCCATTAGCTGCTGACGTGGTGACTTAATTTGATAAACTGAGGGTTTATTTTATTTTTTTAACTTTAGTTTTATTAGATTCTGGCCAAATAGCTATAATTTAAAAGAGGCTTTCACTTGGAGAAAAATTCAAAAAGAAATGCTATTCTGTCTTTCATGCCTGGAAATGTGTGTGACAAGAGCTGGGAATCAGTATGTGTGGAGCCACTTTCAGACAAGAACTTGTCAGGCCACTACCTGGGTGGAAGGAAGCCACCTTGGCTATTCTTTGCACTGAATACTGAGGGTGCTCAAGAACCCTAACCCATATTATTGCTAATTGCTGTTATGATTACTTTCTGAGAAGTGGTTCTCAGGAGGCTTGTCTTTTTGAAGAAAATGCAGTGCCATGTGTCACAACAGGGTTTTGCTATAGTACTCATTTGGTAGTGAGGATTTCTTTGTCCTTTCAAATGTATATTTATTTGAAATCTATTCTAGCAAGAGAAGTGTGTTTTCTCAGTCACTCAGAAATTGACCCTTAATAAAACAAAACAAACAAAACAAAACTCTTCCATTTTCTGTAAAAAAAAAAACATTAACAAAAACAAAAAAACAATTCCAAAATTGGTCCAGGCTTTGTGGATAAATGTAATTCATTTAAAGACTACGCAAGAAGGAAAAGGTCTTGATAGGTACCCCAGGGCCTTTCCTGAGCACAGATTACCTGCATGTCAAAGCTTGTTTCTGTAATTAACATGGTTTAATCCTGATGGACAAATTCAGCTGAATCAATTTTCTTGTGTGTGTGAAGCAATCACAACTTCGGAGAAAGAAGGCAGCACACAGCGTTGGAAAGGGGGCCTCTGAGATAGGCATACATATTATACATATCATACATACATCAAAATATGTTTTGTTAATAATAGACTGGGTGTAGTCAGCAACAATATTGTCAATGGTGTCTAGAAGATGTGAGGATTTATTATACTGTTTCATTTTGAGCATTGACTTTTAAAATGTTACCCTGTGCAGACTTTTCTGGAACTAGCCATGCACAAAAAGAAGTCACTAGTCTAGTCCACTCACTACTCCTGCCCTCCATGTTGGCCATAATGAAAAATGACTACTGTTCCTGGACCCATCAGAGAACTGAGGTTACAGGAAAACCATGGCATTTGAGGTCGGAGTGACAGTGGAAATTAGAGTCCTATATGTGACTTGCTTGTGATCACTGGGACTTCTCTCCGTTCCTTCCTTTCTCCCTTCCTTCCTTCCCTTTTTCCTTCCTTCTTTCCATCTTCCACCACTGAGTTATTTTCCTATGTTTCTAGGTTTTATTTTTTGATGTTTTGAATCAATATGCATTACAATAGAAATGGAGGTAAGCAGGTCTTTAGTGTAGAATATCACGCTGACCTAGCTGTAGTGTGTACTTTCTGTTCATGTTGCCTTTGTCTCCTCTATGGACCTTGGTCTTCATCAAGAGCTTTTCAGAATGTCTGTCTTGTAGCTCCTTTCCCTAGAGACTACTGTCACACTGAAGACCATTAGTGTGGTAGTAAAGGATAAGGAGCCAATACTCCGAATAAACTTGACATAAGATTCCCCATGGCCTAAGGAGGAAAATATTTCCAAGAAACATATGTTATGGTTACAACTCAGAAAGAAAGGCCATGGAAAAATCAAATTTTATTTCAAACTATACAACCTACTAAGATTTTAAAGTAAAATACAAGTACACATCCTCACTGAATATGACATAGCTTAGCTGTTAGAATTATCAAGCAGAAATTTTAAAATTACAACCAATACAGTCAAGGCTCCAAGAACAAAACAAATATGGGGTAAGGAAGAAAGCAAAAAAATGAGAAGTTCAGAGCAAAGTAAAGAAAATGTTAGAAACTAGAAGGAGTGTAATGAAAATAAGAAGCATAAACTAGACATCTAAGATAGTGTTGTAGTACAGTGGTGAAGTACTCAACAATCATGCACAGAACTCAGGGTTCAATCCCTAAGACCACAAAACTAATAGGTAAAAATAAATAAAATACAAAAATAAACAAGTTCAGAAATAAGTTCACTTACTTATGGTCAATTTACTTTTGGAAGAGCTACCAAGCATGCTGAATGTAAAAAGGACTGTTTCTCGTACAAATAATGTGGTGAAACAAATGGTCATATCAGGATTAAAGAATTTCTACCATTATTTTCAAATACTACACAAACATCAAAAATGGATTAAAACATTAATCTTAAGACCTAAAAATGTTTTTAAAATGCTCTATGATTTACAATCTGAAGAGATACCAGAGCAGCCAGCCCTGATGAGACCTGATAGCCTGCGCTCAGATAGTAGGGGAGGAGGACCTCCCACATCAGTGGACAAGGGGAGGGACATAGGGTGAGATGATGGAAGGAGGGTGGGATAGGAAGGAGGAGAGGGAGGGGGCTACAGGAAGGATATAAATTGAATAAATTGTAATAACAACAAAAAGAATAATGCAAAAAAGCTTTATGAAACAGAAAAATGTTTTTTTTAATTTAACATATTTAGTTATTGCTCTTAAACATAGCAGATAATATAAACATGATGGAGATATATAGTAAATAACATAATATAGTAGATAAATATTTGTAAAATATTGAGAGGTTTGCAGAAGAAAATGGGAATAAAAATCAAGTGACTTTGTGTCAATTATTGTTTAAATTCTACTGTATCTCTTCACAGTCTAATTTTGGGAAACTTCACTTTTGTGTTAACATTTTATTAGCACAGTCGAATTGTATAAAATGATCAGTTTCACAATCAAGGACCATGGGTGGATGTGGCCTGGAACCCTCGCACAGATGGGGCCCATGATAGCTCGGTGTAGGACTGAAGACCCTAGTGAGGGAAACAGGGACTGTTTCAGTCATGAACTTGATGGCTGACTCTTTGACCCTCCCCCATACAAGCCGGGGAGTGACAGACTGGCTAGATCCCAGGGGAGGACATTGCAGCCAGCCCTGAGGAGACAGGATAAGCTGGGGTCAGATGGAAGGGGAGGAGGTCCTCCCCTGTTGGTGGACTTGGAGGGGGCAGGGAGGAGGGAGATGAGGGAGGGAGTGGGAGGGTGGGAAGGAATGAGGGAGGGGGCTACGCCTGGGATGCAAAGTACCTAACCTGTGATTGATATAAAAATAAATCAATTAAAAGAAAAAAATGATCAGTTTCTTTACAGCACTGTTTTAATGCACTCAAATGCTTTCATGATGTCCACCTCCCTCTTACCATGTATCCTCCTTTCCTTCCCTTCCCTAAACCCCTTTTATCCTATCTAGCAATGCCCCTTCTACCCCTTGTCTTTTTTGTTGTTTTTTCTAGAGTCTACATGTGAGAGAATATATGTGCTACTTATTTTTAAGTGGGTCTACTTTCACTTAACGTGATCTTTAGTTCTGTTCACCGCATTGCGATCATTTCATTCTTATTGGCTGAATAAAACTTATTTGTTCGTACCGCTATGTGTATGTGTGTTTACATATGAATATTTTCTTTATTCATTCATCTCTTGTTGGATACATGGGCTGCTTCCATCAGTCATCACCTTATTGTGATGAGTCTGTAACACATCTTATAGTGAGGCAATAAACATGAGTTTGTATCTGTCTCCTTCACAGGCCACCTTGGATTCCTTTTGAGCATAGGCACATCAGCAGTATAGCTGGGTCATTTGAAAGTACTATATATATTTTCTTGAGGACTTCCGTTTTCCATAATGGCTGTACTGATTTACATTTCTCCCTACCAGCATTTTTTTCTCTGAAACCAGAAAAATTTCAATCAACAGGTCATGGTGAACCATGTTGCTTAGACATCTTACCAGCAATGACAAAGTAACATGACATAAAAAAATGGAAGGAAGGAAAGATGTCCTTAATTCATAGTTTTAGAGGCTTCAGTACCTAATCTCTGTTGATTCTGCGGCTGTGGTGAGGCAGACCACCATGGCCCCAGAGCAGACAGTAGTGGCAGGAAGGTAGACAGAAAATGGAAGAAGAGAGGAAAAGAAGTCGGGAACAATATAGAGCATCCAAGTACTCACTCCCGATGACCTATTTTCTTCAAGTATGTCTCTGTTTAAAGCTTCTAGAACCTTCAAGCCAGCCAGAAACCAACCGTGAGCTTTTAAACTTCAAATTCAAAGAATCACAGTGAATAACGTTATGACATCACGCAATTTAAGATTTCTCCAGAGAGTCAGTCTAAAATAGCCCTACTGCACTGCCAAAGAAACACCTTTATGAAACAGCAAGCACTGTGGTATCATGTCACAGCACGCACACGTGGCATAACCCAGGTACATGACTAACATATTTTTGTGTCAATGAGATGTCAACAAAAGGAAGAATGTATCCTTTAGGCTCTAGAGAAACTTCTAAGCTTTTAAAGAAGGAGTTTCAGTTGATATTTTGTGAGAGGTAATAAAGTGAAATCAAACGAAATGATCAATTAAAGCCAATAAATTAAAAACCTGACAAATAATAATGAAAGATAAACACAATCATAATGCAAATATGAATATCTCTTGATTCAGTGATATCAATTATCATTTTAATTATGGATTGTTTTAAATGCATCAATTAAAGATATATATTTTTTCTTAGTATATAAAAATGAACTCAAGTGTATCTTACTCAAAGACACATAATGTCAACTATAAATCCAGTTTAACATAAAGTCACAGATTACATCAAAGCCATGTCATAGGGTGAGAAAAGCCAAACAGCAGGATTAGTAATCAAATAAAAGCTGTAGTCTGAATGTTAACTGCAAACAAAGGAGATTTTTTTTCAAGACAGTTATCAGGGATAGAGAGGCACATTACATACTGATAAAATTATTGATTGTTTGAGAAAGCAAGAAAATTCTAACTCCATGTACCTAATGTTAGGTTTAAAACATGGAAGGAAAAATGATCAAACAGAAAGGAGAAATATCCACAGCTACTAGTGTAGCTGAAAATAACAAAACTTTACATGTAATTGATGGGTCAAGCATGACAGAACATCAGTAATGGTAGATTTGACCTGAAAAACAGTATTGACCAGTTTGGTGTCATTGATGTGTATATTTTTTTCCAACTTCAGGAGAATATGTTCTTCTCAAGCTCACAGTGAGGAAAATAGATATTATTCTAAATCACAAAACACAGTTAAATGTATTCAAAACAATGTCAAGTATGTTTTCAGACCACAATGAAATGGAAACACACAGCTAACAATACAAGCAAATCATGAAGATGAACCACAAATCTATGCATAGCTCATAGGAATAGACACAATGATATAGCAATTTAAAAGTAATTTATCTCTGTTTTCAAAAATAAGTATTTATCTAACTACATAATCTTGTAATCATAGTCCTAGGTACAGCTCAATTAATTTAAAAAATCTTGTTTATACAGAAGAATATAGCAACTTTATCCATAACTTTTCAAAAATTGAAACAATAAAGACATTCTTCAGTGTGTAAATATTTTAAACTGTGATTTTTAAACAAATACTATGTACTATGTAGTATTATGGTGTACACATAATTTTATATTACTTATCAATAAAAAGGATTTCCAAATCACAAACAGCATGAATGAATCACAAATGCATATTTTATGTGAGACAAGCCAGTATGGCACTGTAAAATGCTGTTTCACTCTGATTCAAGAACATTCCAGAGAAGGCAAAACTATAGTGACAGTTAAAAGACCAGCAGCTGTTTGTGATTTCCTGGGGTGGGAGGGTGGAAATTTCTAGGGCGGCAAAAATGATTCTATAGTATTATTTCACACTAAATACAGGACACCATGCATTTGTCAAAACCCATAATATTTTTACAGCTCAGAGAGTGAATATAACAATATGAAACATAAGAAAAAGTATTTACAAGATATGAGGATCCCAGGATGAAATGCAGAGTGTGTTAAAGCAATCTAATTGTATTACACACATATGAAACAATCTCACTGAAGAGAGCAGGAGAAAAGAGGTAGCTGACACGCACAACTGCGTGTGAAGCTGAAAGCAAAGGAAAATGGCTAGCACTGTACTCAGTTTATAAGGTTTTCCTGGCATCTGTGCAGGCTGGCACTTCTTAATCCCACTGTATATGTATAGTGCAGATGCACAATTAGGTAGGCGACGGGAACCACTTTGCTCAATGTTTTAATGGCATCTACATACAAGCAAGAGTTATGATGATACTTTGATGACAACGAAAAGAACTCATGTACCCTTCAATAAGGATACAGATCATCACATACAGAACTATTTATAAATCTATCCAGGTGCATTTACATGTTGTAATATACAGGTGAAACTTCCTTGCTTTTGTGAGTTGAGAGGACCTAGAACAATTGATATTTTAGTATCAACTGTTGCACTTGGCTCTCTGATCTTAGTTTGTAATGCTCTCCAATGAAAGGAGCTTTGGGGGGAATTGACCGTTGAGATTAGAGGAAAAAAACATACAAAGTGATCGTTTAGTATTTTGCTAGAAAGTAAGGAAATGTTAAGCAAAGACGTCTACAGGGGCTTGGGAGAAATCTCTGTGGCTGAAGTGATTGAAAGCAACAGGACCTGAGCTTAGATTTCCAGCAGCCACATAAAAGGCTGGTGTGGCAGCATGCACCTGTAACCCCAACACGAAAGCTGTGGAGACAAACCCCCTGAGGCATGCTGGCCAGGGAGTCGCAGCAACCAGAGAGCTCCAGGTTCAGGGACAGATTCTTTGTTAAAAGGGATGGGGTGGGGTTGGGGGAGGGATGAATGAGGAGGGCACCATCAACCTCCACCCCCTCATGCACAAGCAAATATACACGCAAACAGAGTCCCTCTCTATGAAGCCTTCTAAAACTCATGATGAAAGATGGCAAGACCAACTTAAAGAACGCATAATCTCCAAAATAAAACAAGTTGATAAGGCCCGTACAGCAGTGTTAAAGCCCAGATGGTAAAAAAAAATGTCTCTTGGTCTGTCCTGATATGAATAAACAAAATGTAAGTAAATGGGTACAAAAGACAAATATCTCACTCAGGAGGATTCAAAATTATTGGTACAGTTACCCTTTCTCAAGGAGATGGAACATGACTTGCTGCTCAGGGAATTTAATGATTAAATATTCTCCCTTCTGGGGGAGACAGAGTCAGAAAGGATTAGCTCGAAGTGGAGAAAGCCAAGTACTGCCTCAGCTTGAGTGTCAATCCAAAGAAGAGTGACAGGTAACATAGATAACATACAACCATGATTTGCTTCAATGAGAATGGCATCTTACTTCTGGGTCAGCCTCTGAAATATCTTTAATTTCAGTCTAATCAAGAGAAAAACAACAAACAAATGCAGGGCACTGATGTTGATGAAATTATCCCAAATGAAGGAAGGCCAAGATGTTGACAGCTGAGAAAGATCTAGGTAGAGAAAGAGTTGAAGGTAGAATAATGTCTGGGATTTTATCCTAAAACACAAAGAGGGCATTGAGTCAAAAAATTATGGATATGGAAACTCTGAATATACATTTTAATTATAGCAAATTTGTTAGTATTTTGTTAGCCTGCTTCTGGGTTGCCTAGCAACCTATGATGTTATCATGTGTCGCAGGCCAGGTAGCCACACCTGGTAGGTGTAGTTACACTGGTCCTTAAAAGGACCACTTTGTCTCTCTCAGCTCTTGCCTCTTGCCCTCTCCCCTTTCTCTGTCGGGGAGCCCTCCCTCTCTTCCCCCTATCATGTCTCACTCTCTCCTCTCTCTCTATTCATCTCTATCTAATCAACCTCTTACATATAAAATCTGCTGTGCACATCATCATCATTATATAATTTGGTCCTTATATTGGTGCTTTTGGCGGAGAAGGGCTCTCCTGATTGGACCAGCAGATTTTTTTTCTGCTCTACCTATCCCTAACAACCACCTACGCCTGAAAATCTTTACTTTCTCTCAACTGCCCTGCCCTTACTGCCCACACCTGTTCCGCTGCCCACAGCTGCTCAGACTCTGCATCCTGTCAGGTGCTCTGAGCTCTGAGCCCCGGGTACACGCCATACACTCAACGCTGCACCAAAATCGGCTTGGGAAAACAAAACCGCTCGCGCGCTGTTACAGACAGACACAGCCTGCTTCTAGGTAAGCAATTCCTGGGGACGCTGTGCACACACAGATGGCTTTAAACTGCACCGCTGCCTCAGGCTCCACAGGCAAGATTTTAAATTTCCCGCGAATACCCGCCGCTAGAGGCTGGCTTGCAGGGAAGGGTTTTCAGTTGCACAGGCTTTCATGGCACGCACACACAGCCATGCCACCGGACACGCAGAGAGTTTTAAACCAGGCAGAAACAGTCCTGACCACCAGCAAGCACCTGATCTCACTATGTAGCCACAGTTAAGCACCGCACACGGTGAGCCGCCTTGCTGACTTTTAGATAGAGGAGCCACGCCATGCCCTCGCTCCTCCATCCCTCCTGCAAAACTCTGAGCTGTGCTTTCTAAACACTGGCTCTCAATATTCTGACCTCTAAGGTGCTACTTCCAAGCTTTTACAAATCTTCCTGATTTCTGTACACTCTGCTCTTAAAATATATATACATTTTAAAATGCTTTAAATTCTTATCCAATGATTTATATAATTTTCTCATTGGATTTACATTTATAAGACTTCCTTAATCATAACTAACCATTTATTTTTCTCTTTTTAGACTAAAACCAACAACTCTCATTTTAAATTGGTATAAATTTTTATATAACTTTTATATTATATTTTTATGACATGCTATATATATATATATATATATATATATATATGATTCAACCCTGATTCAAAATAAATTTTGTATACTGATAAAATTTCAAAGTTATAAATGTCTATTCAAATTGTTAATTTAAAATGTATGTCTCACTGCCTATGTCTTTATCAATTCCTAAATTAATAAATGCTGTTTCTTCTGCCATGACCTACCTATGATCCAAATTCAACACTAGGCTTTCTGGCCAATAGATCTGCTATAATAAGCTCAAGTGTAATTTTAAAATTGCTTTATACTGTTCTACTATATTGTTGGTTTTAAAAATCATTACTCAGGGGTTACTGTGTACAAGTTTTTACCAACACTCTAAATTAAGATCTATTAATTTTAGAGGCATTTATTTATTTATGCTAAAACTTGGTCATTGTGCTATATCTTTACTATCAAAAGGTTAAAATATGCTTGGTCTTGTTTTCTAAAAATGGAATTATTATTAATCTATAGTATAGACTTAGATTTTTATAAGCTATGAAGTTTTTATACTAAATCCTACAAAAAACTGTTATGCTCTCACTTTAATGGACTGTATTTATGACTTCTATGGCTTCAACTTAACAGGGACAAAACTTAAAGTCCTAGTATTTGATGGTTAATGAATGGAAGTTAATGGTTAGTCATCTGATAGATGATCAATTCCTCTAATATGTCCAAAATTATAGTCCTACAGATGCAAACATGGTCTTGCTGCCCGCTTTAATAAACAGCTGAGGATGGTCCTTGAGTCACCATACAGGAGTTGGTAAAAATACTAAGAAAAGAGCCTTCCCGAGAGGCTCATCTACAGCAAAAACTATGCTCCAGACCTTGGCTGCTCCTCTGAAGCTGTTGGCATTCCCGCACAGAAAACAAGAGGTCTGCAATGCCCCATCCCGCTGGGGAATAGCCAAAAGTCAATTCTACCAGGTGACTGTTTCAGACATTGGCTCCTGCTCTGAGGCTGTTAGCATTCCCATAGAGAAAACAAGAGGACTGCAATGCCCCATCCTGCCTGGAGATAGCCAAAAGTAAATTCTTCCAGGTGACTGTTTCAAATGCGGCCAAAGGGGACACTGGTCCTACAGCTGCCTCAACAAGCCACATACTGCCTACTGGCAGACTGGCTTCTGGAAGTCAAAATGCTCCCTGCAGGCTTGTCCTCTGTGCTCAACCAGCACAAGAGCCATAGACACTTCCAGCCTTCCAGCTCCTTGGCCTGGCGGAGGACAAATGGCTCCTTGATTCAGCGACCTCCACCACCCGTGCCCAGCACAGGGTAACATTGCAGGTCTGTTTTGGCCTCATGCTGGGATCCCATGGACATCTTGCCAACTTCTATCTTGGGAGACTTCAAATGCATTCTCAGTTTTCTTCATATTCAGGAGACCAGGCCTTAAGCCTGAGTCCTAGAGTTGCTATCGTCAGGCCTAGACACAATATCCTTGTTGGGTCAAGAAAGAGGCCTGAATGAAACATTTTATCTTCCCTTTAGCTAAAGGACAATAAATATTCATAGCAGTCTCACCTATGTCTCATGGTAAATAACTAAATACAAAGGCCTAAAAATGATGTTTGAGGGTCTAAGAAAGTGTCTTAAGGTTGGTAAATGCAAGTCATAAATGTTTGAGGGTCTAAGAAAATGTTTAAAGGTTGGCAAATGCAAGTTATAAAGGTTGCAAGGTCTAAGGTGATTTAAGTATCCTAAATAGGTAAAAGAAAAAAAAGCTTAATATTTCCTCCTGTTGCTATGCTACTGTTACATTGACTGCCCAGAGCTTTGACCTTTATCAATAGAGCTCTGATTTATTAATCTAACTCTAATACAAAAACATTCTACTATACCATCCACTACCATGGTTCCAAACTGAAGATTTTAAATCTTCCTAATGTGTACTTATACTAAAGGTTAAGATAAAGTGAGCTTTTGTCCCTTCTACTTCACAAAAGGCTTCTGCCTTTTCAGAGCTCACTTTAAAGAATGCTTATGCTGTTAATACAAATGTGTATGTCTACTGCTTTTTCTATAATGCATATTTCAGTACAGATAACAATTGTGAAGCTAACATGTCTGAAGTTTTATCTCCTTTGTAAACTTAAAAGTAATTCTTGTAAGCTGCAGGAAAACCACCTGAATCCACATCTCGGGTCAATTGGACTCCAGATAAGTACTGCCTATATCAGAGGGTGGGTTTCCTCCCCCTTTCCCTGGTTTCGGGACTACCCTTTCCTTGCTACGTGATTGCTACTTTCTACAGGTAACACTGGCTGTATTGGTGAGTTTCTCTCATTGATCAGCATAAAACACCACTCTTGGTTGGGGAAGCTTCACTGCTGAGCATCCAGCAACTTCCTACTATTTTTTGAGATGGAGGGACCGCCCCACCCCCCCAAACCATGGTCTTCACTGGCTACACTTGACCCTTTTTGCTGACCTCCATTTAGGACTTCCTCTTTCTCTTGGGAGAGATTTACTCCCTCTATGTGCAGTTTCTCCACCTCACGCTCCCCTATGAAAATCCTAGTGCTAGGTAAACTGCGTCTCCTATGGCCAGCTATGCCCAGGGTCTCCGGCCAAAGCTGATGAGCTATTGGATCAGGTAGGACCATATGTACTTGTCAAAACTTGTTCTTGGGATGCCTGGACATGTCACTGACTCCTACCTTCCCAAAGGGAATAGTCCATTTGCCCGTTCCTCCAGATTATCTTCTGGGATGTCTTCTGGAGAATTTCAAGTTTCTACACTGAGTGCCTGCTTTAAGGGCCTCTAAGCTTACACACTTCTATAACCAAACTTGGCCTCACTTTCCTTAGATGACAGATCCAAAGCAAAGCCTTTTTAATTACAGCCAGTGATTTGGTAAATGAAGGTTCCCTCAGGTAAATGGAGGTTCCCATGTTCAAGTCTCTTTGATCCAAACCTTCCATCTCTGTTTGCTCTCCCAAAAGTTTTAAATGTCCATAACCACTTAACTTTATCTTCTGCCTATATATGTTTTTCATTATCCTGCCAGACACAGATGTTTCCTATATTCATAACAGTGCCAAGGCAGCTACCACAAGTGTTCCAGTCTGACCTCATAGACTTCCATCAAGATGGACCTGTACTTTCTTTCCTGGCCATGGATGTTCTTACAGACCCTGAACAGCATCAAAACAGCCTGTTCTTCCTGGACTTGGCCAGCATGTCAGCCTTTTGACCTCCCTACAGCACCCCCAGTGTGAACAGGAATTAGCCAGAAGAGAATCTATGCCCATTATTCACTTATTATTAACAAAAGGCTGGAATGGTGTGCTTTGGGAACAGAACAAGCAGCTCCAGGTTCTCCCAGCATTCCTCAGTCCCTACCTGCTGCCTTGCATGGCTGGCCCTCTACCCTGAACTTTCCAGGGAAGGGGCTTCTCTTCCTCCTCTTGACCATGGAATCTGGCCATTTTGCTGCTATTGTTTTTTTTTTTTCTCTCTCTCTTACCCCCTTGAATGGCAATCAAGGGGTATTTCCAATGAACCTAAATTTATATACTTTAACTTGTCTTACATGAGAGGCAGCCCAAGCTCCTCATTTTTTAATTATAGAAAAAGGGAGGAATGTTAGTATTTTGGCAGCCTGCTTCTGGGTTGCCTAGAAATCTATGTCATCATTTATTGCTTGCTGGCCAGTTAGCCACACCTGTCATGTGTGGTTACCTTGCTCCTTAAAAGCAATGTAACCTGCCAATTTGCCCCTCCCTTGGCTCTTGGTTCTCTTGGCTCTTGCCTCTTGCCCTCTCCCCTTTCTCTGTTGGGGCACCTCCTCTCTTGTCCCTATCATGTCTCACTCTCTCCTTTTCCCTCTCTCTTCATCTCCATCTAATAAACCTCTTTCATATAAAACCTGCTGTGTGCATGATCATTGTCATCATTTAATTTGGTCTTAACAATCTATGCAGATTTAAAATGCTAATTAATTAGGAGAAAATGGTGTTTGTGTTGGTTATTTTAATGTCAAGTTGACACAAGCTATGGTCATTTTGGAAGAGGGATTCCAAACTGAGAAAAATGCCTTTTTAGGACTGTCTTATAGGCAACTCTGTAGGACATTTTCTTGGTTAATGATTGGTGTTAGAGGGCCTAACCCTCTTTTGGTGGCCTGGTGTTCCTGGGCTGTACATAAAAGCAGGCTGAATAAGGCAAGAGCAGCAATCAGCACTCCTCCATGGTCTCTGCGTCATTCCCTGTTTTCATATTCCTGCCTGGAGTTCCTGCCCTGATCTCCCTAGTGATGGAGTAGGGCATGAGAGTTCTAAGACAGAATAAACCCTTTCCTCTCCCAGGTGTTTTTGCTCTTGGTGTTTTAGCAAAAGCAATAGAAACCTTAATTTAAACAGTCTGCCTGTGGGGTGGAATAGGTGTGAGAGGTGGGACTTTTGAATGCATGGTGATGAGCTCACAATCCTGGGTGTTCACAGTTCAGCAATGTGGGAAGTGAGTTTTTAAAGGACCTTTTAAAATATTCCACAAGTTGTGAATTTCTTGGTTATCTCTATTGACACAAAAGGTAAAAAAAAATATCAGTAATACATTCTGGGCCATGGCTTTTGCAATGTCAGAGCTCATGTCAGTGCTGCAATGGGAGAATGAAATGATAAGGGCTCTAGAAGTCAATGCCCACAATACAGATTATCAATACCTTACCTTTTCAAATAGATATTAGAAAAAAATTAAAACGAGTATATTTTAAAGGTTTGCTTTTTACTTATATGTGCAAGTATACATCTTTTACTTACATGTGTGAGTATGTCTGTGCGCCTGCCATGGGTGTGCCAGTGCTGTAGGAAGCCAGAGTGGATGCTGGATCCACTGAAGATGGAATTACAGGAGGTTCTCAGCTACCCCACACTGGTGCTGGGAACCAAATTTAAGCCCTTTGGAAGAGCAGCAAGTGTTTATTCTTGTCTCCAGTCCCAAATCAAGTTTTCTGTTAACATATTTTTCTATTCCATACATTGGAAGCAAAAAACGGAGAGTATAAAGATAAATGTAAAATTTTGTGCCTTTTTCATCTGCTAGATTACAAATTATAGTTTATGTGTTGCCTATTCAATGCTGGCTCAACTGCCTAACACCACTGCCAATTGTTGTAAATTGTGTGTGTACAATTTAAGGAAAACATATTTTAAAGGGAGCAAGCCCGACTCATTACCTTTCTAAGGGCGGTCAATAGCACCAGCACTGTGGATTGTCCTGAAATTGCTCAGACGGTCTTTGCTGTGCTGGTGGGTATTGCCCTAAGTGACAGCATGTGTTCTCTAAAAAACTCTGTAAGTAAAGGCAACAGCTGCCTTTTACTGAATTTTTTACTAAAAAAATTTTTTTTTGGAAAATAGAAACCTATGAAATTTAGTGACTTCTATTGTGCTCTGAGTATACTATTTTACTTAGAAATTCCTTGCTTCCATTCTACAGTTTCACTTAGAAGCATGCTATATCTGTGTGGGAGAGGTTACTCTATTTCTATGCTTTTACATGGATGCAGCAAAGAACCATTAGTAGATCTTTCCCTTTCGTTCTGTTCCTCCTTGAACAGAAATAGACCATCTCTAGTACATACAAATAAAGATCTAAATTAATATTTTATCTAGTTTCAGTATAGTCACATAACAAAACACAATAAAATTAAAAACAATCATTTAAAGTTTGTTTTGCAATATTTAATACAATGCTGAAAATATTAACTTGGTGTTATCAAAATTTTGTACACAACCTGCAACCATCATCCCATAAAGTTTCCAGACTAGGCAATAAATTTGGTCATTTAAACTAAAACTACCCAGATATAACATGGCCAGCTATTGGCATTTTTGTAACATCTTCAGCTTATGTCATGTATCAAATGTTTTACCCTTTTGTTGTGCAGTAGAGAAAAAAAAAACATCTTAATTTCCTGAGTGTTCTTTGACCAAACACAGGCTTATCATTTGTCCTTGGGCATTTCATTTCCCCTTGTGCCTAGTCAACTTAGAAGAATTGTTGAGTATATTTTAATTTCTGAGGCGTAGGATTCCAAAGATGCTCTAACCTGTCCTAATGGGATACTTTACTTTCTCAAATGCCCTTAACAAATCTTCTGTCATGGGACCACATTTTCTACAGGGCCTTTATGAACTAGTTTATAAATTTAGAAATATCATAAAATACTTGAGTCCCCCATTCAGCATCTTTCAGTTCCAATACATTTGTGAAAGGAACCTGCTATTCTCTCTGAAAGTATCAATGTCAAGTTTAAGAGGGATTATCAGGGCCTACCATGAGTACATCACATTGAATAAGCAATGATAATTTATCAAGAGAATGGTTCCTTCCTCAAACAACCATGCCCATCCACTTTCACAATTGTTCTGTTGTTTTTTTGCTTTCATACTTCAGACTACCAACCATTCTCAGACAGTTTTTACAATGACTCTGAGAAGACCCCACGAAGTTTGGATTTTGGACAGTAGATCCTTCTATTTGTTATATTTTTTAAACATTCTAAAATTTCATTCTATGGGCACTTATTCTCAGAATTAATGCAATCCCACATACATCCTGGGATTTTATTTTAGTTATTGTTTCATATCATACATCTAAAGGAGGTGCTTTTCATCAGCCTTTTCTTATGGAATCCAACTTGGAGATTTATGTCACTTTCTGATACATTCTGTCACTGAGTTTTTCTCCTTAATGTCATGCAGTAGGATGTAAGTGCCTTAATTTTTGCTTTTGCAGTCAACTATGAGACACTTTGGTTGAACAGGAAGACTTTTGTATTTATGGAAATGTGGCCATCATAACTATTGTTGACTGAAGGTGGGCCCAAAGGTCAGACTGGGACCTGATGGTATGAAAGAAGAACAAAGATGGATTCAGGTATCAACATTTATCTTCATGATTACAAAGTGAGTGGGAATCAAAGGGGGGGAAAACTAAAGAATACCTATAGTTTATTGGGTATACTGTACATGTTCGATCCATGGTTTAAAAAGCCAGGAACTATATAGCTCAATGAATAGATCCAAGAATGAAAAATAGAAAACAATGAGAACGAGAGAATTGTATTCCATGTACGCAGTTGTACTCTCTGTAGGATGGACTCATTTCTTTTCAAAGTGTTTTTTTTAATATTTTATTTTTAAAAGTTGTTCATTAAAGCTTTATGATAAGGAACTTGCAAAAAAAATGAATAAATTCCCCCTTTCAATATAGAAATTTATGTACAACAAACTGGACACATTTATAAAGTTTTGAAACATGTTTAAACTCATGAAATCATACTATGAGCATACCGTTCACCTATAAAAGGTTTTGTGTCCTTTATGTTCTTTGAGATCCCTCCTACCTCTCACTCTCTTCATCTCCCCATATAGATAACCTCCAGTCCAGATAAAGTATGGTTCTGTTTGCATTTTCCAAAGATTACAACAAGCTTTAAAAATATCAGTCATGATC
>JAQQSO010000522.1:0-21174 GCA_028658305.1 Pachyuromys duprasi
AACAAAATTTTCTTCGAAATCTGGACACTAATGTTTAATTGTTAATTCTGGATAGAAAATATAACATGGTTTTGGATATGTGAATTTATTCTATATCATATTTCTTTCTACTTTCTAATCAATTCTACTTTAGCTTCAGTTTTTTTTTTAATACAGCTGGTAGAATAGTTAGAAGGACATAATCCAAATCCAGGATGTCAATATTATCCATGTATTTAGACTCTAACTCAAGGACTTCTGTAAAGCAGTTATAATTCAGCCATGTTTTCTTTATTAGAAAAAATTTAAAAAAGAAAAGATTCATGCTTCCCTTTCCCTTGACTTTTCAGAAAAAAAGTTTCTCCCCCCCCCCCGTTTTTGAAGTGTAGACTCAAGTCCCACTTACATTCATATTCCGTGTACTTGGTAATGTCTTAACAGTTTGTTCTGTGCCACATACACACAGAGTATTGAATATAACATTTCTGCTGTTTTCTTAAGAAATAACGTATAATTTCTCCTACAGACATCTGTTAGTTTACATTTTTCCAAAATTTATAATTTTTCTCTAAAATTTCTTGAAGCAGTTAGCCCACTTTGATGTTTCTGATGCATACATCTTTGAAATTCGCATGGCTTCATTGCCTGTGCAATTTGATTATTATTGATGTAGGGAGTGTCTTTGTCCCAGTTAAAGACAAACCACAAGGATGAACTTTAAAACTACAGATCAATCCATTAAGCAGACGTTTCACTGTGGATTTAGGACAAAGGGCATGAAGGGCATGGTCAGCACCTATAGAAAGCTTACTATATAGAAGGAAAGGGCTCACAGCAATGCAGTAATGGGGTGTGTTTCTGCCTGAGAATCAACACTGTGTAGGAAGAAACCATTGTTTTGAAACTTAGTTGCTCCTTTTATCAAGGTCATATTTCACGGCTTTACTTTGTCAGTGTTTTTAGTTACAATTAAATCTTCTGACCTCATTTTCTTGTCCAGGATGCCCTTTGTCTCATTTCTTTATGATTGCTGAAAATTTTATCAGGGGTCCTGAAAAAACGTGTGTACTGGCCAGTCACCGTGGCTTACGCCTGCAGTCCTAGCACTTGGGAAGCGAAGGCAGGATGGTTGCCATGAATTAGAGGCCAACCTGGACTTCTAAAGGCAAAACAACAAAACTGGCATGTCCAACTGCTCTATCTCATCCTTTTGGAGGGCCTTTCTCCTCGGCATTGCTGTATACAGTTAAAATAAGGCCCCTGTTCTCACAAATGTTAATTGTTGTCCAGCTCAGGAAGAGAGGCCATGTGCTCAGTCACAGGGAAGTTTTTTGCTGGGGGTGTAAACAGGATGCTAGGGATCACGAAAAGAGGAGTCTCAGAACAAGCTGGAAGGCGCTGCAAATGCTCCTCAAAGGAAGGCTTTGAAGGGGAAAGAGAAATGGACTAGCAGTGTAGCTGGCTTACTGTCACTTAAATAAAGCAGAAATGGGTCACTTCCTTGAAATCCCTAGTGGCACTTATGCACCTGAGGACCCTGTACCCAGGTAG
This sequence comes from Pachyuromys duprasi, assembly GCA_028658305.1. NCBI lineage: Eukaryota > Metazoa > Chordata > Mammalia > Rodentia > Muridae > Pachyuromys > Pachyuromys duprasi. The sequence continues at coordinate 1,531 of JAQQSO010000522.1, forward strand.
CCTGAAAAATAAGCCTGTTTCTTTTGAACTTGAGAGTTCTATTAAATATACTTCAAATTTTTATTTGCATATGTTATCTATGAATAGGCCTCATCATCAGAGAAACTTCCTTCTGCAGCAGATGGGAAGAAATACAGAAACACACAGCCAGACATTATGCAGAGCATGAGAGACCTTGGAACACTCAGCCCTAAGTGGGATGTCTCCATCAAATCCCTCCCCTCAGGACTCAGGAAACCCTGTGGAAAAAGAGAGTAGAAAGAATGTAAGAGCCAGAGGGGATAGAGGACACCAGGACAACAAGGGCCTCTAAATCATCTAAGAAAAGCTCACATGAGCTCACAGAGACTAAAACAGGATACACAGGGCCTGCAAGGGTCTGCACCAAGTCTTCTGCATGTATATTCTGGCTTCCAGCTGAGTATCTTTGTGGGATTCCTGAGTATGTTAATGAGTGCATGTCTAGTTCTTGTGCCTTTTCTTGGGCTCTTATCCTTCTGTTGGTTTGTCCTATCCAATTTCAGTGTAACAGTTTTTGTTTTACTGTATTTTGTTTTGTGATGTTTAGTTGTTACTTCGTAGAAGTCTGTTTTCTAATGAGAGACAGAAAGAAAGCAGATCTGATAAGAAAGGAGGTGAGGAGGAAGAACTGAGAGGAGTAGAGGAAGGGGAAACCATAATCAGGATTTATTATGTGAGGACAAAAAAATCTACTTTCAATACAAGGAAGAAAAGGAATGGGCCTCATAATGATATTTTCATATGTGTATATATTTTTATCATTCACCTTCCTATTACCCTCTCTTGTTCTCCTTCAATCTCAGCTGATCCCCTTCCCAGCCCGTCTTCTTTCTGTTTTCATTTTCTTTTTGACCCATTGCATTTTCTTAGGGTTTATTTTATAAGATCCTAGGTAAGGGACTATTTACAAGAGCATGAGCTCTCTACTGGTGATTATACCACCAAAGGAAATGTCTCTTCCTCCCCTGGGGACTACTTACTGTCTACAAATATTCAGGTGAAGGTAAGTCTTCTTGACCTCCATCCCCCACTAGCTACCATTATCTACCTATAGGTCCTTCTAGGGATGGGGCCTTGGCTTTTTGTGTTTGCTTCCTGAGGCAGGATGTTGACAGGCCCAGTCTTGCACTGGTAAACATAACTGTTGTGAGGTGAAGCATGCAGGTGCATTACCATGCTCCAAATGTAGCTTTCATACCTTTTGACGCCTTTGTTTGGCTCTTCTATTTCTACCCTCTTCTTGCCATCCACCTTGAGCCTTGGGGTGGGTGTTGTTGATGACTGATGGCTGACTCCTTTGTTCTGCAATTACCACTGTAAATGGAGTTTCTCTGACCAGAGTCGAGGGCAGCACTATGGGTATAAATATGATTCTGTAGAGGGCGATTTCATGGCTATATCCTATTTATTTTGTGGGACAATAGAAATAGCTTCCCACCTAGGGCCTGTGACCTCCCAAGCCACCCATGTTTCCAATGGAGAAAAATACCCACTAGCATGTTGGCTTTATTTAAGATAATTCAGTATTTATATTGTCGTGTTTTATAGGGAAATATAAACCTATAGTAATATATTGCCCAGTATCCAAAATGAATAGAGCACACACACACAGGATTTATCATTGTTGATGAACAATTCCAAAAGAGACATTAATTTGTAATCATTTTAGTTTCTGCCTCAAACTTCAACAGAAGATGTGAATGTGTAGGCTTTTTTGTTGTTGTTAGTATACCCCCAGAAACAGTCAGCCACTTACTCCAAGCTAGCTACCAGTGTTATTGCTAGCTCTATATACATTGTTTATTCACAAATAACTGCAGACATCAAGACTTGGGCATTCTTCACACAATGCATAGGAATGTTAGCCCGTTAGTGCCCTTATAGAGAAATCTGTACAAAGCTGTTCTCACTAGTTTAACAGAGAAATAATGTTTTCTCTTTACTTGAACCATTTTAATTTTATGATTTGTTTTAAGTCACATGTATGTATATCTATCTGTCTGTGTAAAATATGAACATGAGTACAGTGCCTATACAGGTCAGGAGATACTATCAAATCCCCTGGAGCAGCTGTGAACCAACTTTGGGTCTTTTGCAAGAGCAACATGAGCTCTTAACCACTGAATTACCTCTCCAGCCCCAAGGACCATTTTTTTATTAATGTTAATCATCTATCCATAATTTTAATATTCTTTTGTCTGTTCTTCTATCAGTGTACCTAAAATGTTCTATATTTAATAGAGATAGTAATTTTAGAATACCTCCTGTTGTCTCTTTGGTCAATATTTGGAATTTCTCTCCTAAGCGTTGTTTTTTATCTCTCTGGAGAGAGATAGGGGAGGGGAGGGTTGGGGGAGAAGCATGGATGCTAATTTCTAGGAGAATTTCCTTTGAGAATTAAAGAACTGAAAGATTATTCTTTCAAAGGATAACACAGGAGACACTCCCTTTCACGAGTCCAGACTCTGCAGAGTCTGAGTGAAAAGTGTAGCACCATGGCATCTCTGTTGGCCTATGAAAGCTTGGTACACAACGTGGCTGTAGCCGTGGAAAGTGTGATGGCCATGACAGTGTTCTTCCCTTGGATATAGCTAGACTTCACCTTCAGGTTGATGAGAAAAGAAGTCAAAAACTTCACATGCAGTGCTCCTGGAAGATAGTTGAGGAAGAAGGCCTCCTGGCACCATACTGTGGGTGGTTACCAGTTATTTCCAGTCTCTGTTGCTCCAATTTTGTCCATTTCTGTACTTTTAATAGCCTCAAAGCAGTATGGGTCAAAGGTCAGTGTTCTTCTACAGGCAAAGATCTGGTGGTGGGATTTGTTGCAGGAGTGGGGAATGTGTGGCTCACTGATTCAGCTCTGGGTGGTAAACACCAGCCTGCAGCTGCAAGGTGCAAAATTTCAGAATGAAGACATTATGCCAACTAACGGCAAAGGCATTATGGATGCATTCCACCAGTTGATTCGAGATGAAGGGATCTTGGCTCTTCGGAATGGCACCTTTCCCTCCTTGCTGTTGGTCTTCAATCCTGCCATCCAGTTCACGTTCTGTGAAGGCTTAAAATAGCAGCCTTTAAAGAAGGAGATGAAGCTTTCTTCTCTGGATGTGGTCATCATTAGAGCAATAGCCACCACAGTCACCTATCCCATGCAGACTGAACAGTCAATTCTGAGGTTTAGATGTCATAGACTAAACCCAGAAAATAGGACAGTGGGGAGTCTCCGGAATGTTCTCGATCTTCTTCAGCAGCAAGTCAAGTGCTTTGGAATAATGGGACTCTACAAAGGCCTTGAAGCCAAGCTATTCTAGACAGTGCTCACAGCCCTCATGTTCCATGTGTACAAGAAACTGACAGCTGCCACCTTCACCGTAATGGGTCAAAGAGCACACAGAAGCACTGAGCTCTGCCCACAGGACTGTGGAGATACACGCACTGCACAGAGAGAAGGGGCGAGGCTCTCCTTTTGTGCTGGTTCACCACAGACATTCCTGTCACTGGCTGGAAAGGCATCAAAGGCTAACCAGGGAGGATAGCCAGCTGAAGCTATTGCCAATTCAATTTTATGGTTCTTGGTTGGATTTGTGGGTAAAGGTTAGACTCATTTGAAAACCTGAGAGTGGAAGTTTGTGGATGTTCATTAGTTTTTCTCAAGGGGACTGGACTTTCCATCTAAAGCTTTTCTCAACTTTGCCACTTGTCTTCCTTCCCAAATTGCTCTCCCAGGTTCCAGACAATTCAGCAAAATGAGTCGCCTCAGATACTTCTATGTGTCTTAACCTTGGTAAAGAGTTCACTGAAAATAGCATCATGATTATGCCACGGGCATGACTTTACTTCTGTTTGACTCTTTTCATCCTGCCTAACGAGAGTTGAATGAGCTATTTATATTGTAGAGGAAATGAAAATTATTAATCCTAAATGATTTTTCTTAAAATTTGTAAATGTCAGTTACTCAGTAGTATTTGACATAGCTTTTTAAAAATACGTATTTATTTTGAATTGTTTTTTATTACAAAAAAGCTTTGATGTTGTATGTTTATTTATGCCAGCCCCAATCAGACAAGCCTCAATAAATTGTCAGCACAAACACACACACACACATACACACATGAACACCAAAACAACAACAACAAAAAAGGATAAAACAATGTTGAAAGAAGAGGGCAAGTTAGAGTAGCTGAGTATATGCTGACATTTCCAATATTCCCAGTTCAGGAAAACGGATGTGTTGAAGCTTCTTTCTCATTCCCTTCTTAGAAGATGCTCTTTCTATGCTTAACACATCACAACTGGAGGAGAAATAGCAGAGAAAAAAAGTCTAGTGTGGTTGAGTGAAGGGAGGCCTCCTGGTCCTCCTCTAGCTTGTGAGCACTTTTCATTTTTTTGCTGGACTAACGCAAAATGCATAGCTTTTCCACAGACTAGAAGACAGGTGAGTGTAGAAGAAAATCTTTAAAAAAACATATATATATATATATGTACTATATTATATATTATATAATAATACATATAAAATATATATTAATATATATAATTTTTTAATCCAGGCAGAGGCAGGCAGATCTATGTGAGTTCCAGGATCATCTGGTCCACATAGTTCTAGGACATCTGTAGGGCAGCTACACAGTGAAATCATGTCCTTATAAAGTAATTTTTTAAAGATTTGTGTGGGAGTGTTTAAGAGGGTGTGTTTGTGTGCCATGGTGCTCTTGTTAAGGTGAAAATGTCACTTTGTGGAGTTGGTTCTCTCCTTTCACCTTTACATGATTACTGAGGATTGAACTTAGGTCACTAGGCTGGTGTAGCAAGCACCTTTACCCAACAAGCCAGCTCACTGTCCCCCAAAAGAACCATTTTATTGTTTCAGGGAGAGAAGTACATCATTGAGTAATAATTTTTAAATAGTAACCCTGATATATGTGTCACCAACATAGCACATTCAGCCATTTCACAGCTCTGGTGTGAAAGCAATATTGACAGAGGAAAGTAACAGCAGTTTTGCAGTGTATTTGGAAGACCTTCAGGAGGTCAGGGCAGTCAAGTAGCAAAGGAGGCATTTACCAAAGCAGTATGTTTTTTTTTCCTTCACTGTTAAGAGCTAATTTAATTTCCTGCCCACTGAAGGACTTCTGGTGAGAGCTAGGGACAGATATGAGGGATCTTATATTATGTCTCTTTGAATTGTCTTCATTTTGGGAAATATTCTAAAGGCCAGAAGAACAGATCTGTTCAACTGTGTTTCCTAGGTAGTACCATGTCTTTTTTTTTTTTTTAAAAAAAGGATTTATTTATTGTCTTTGGAGGGTTTCTATTGCTGCAGTGAAACACCATGACCAAAAAACAAGTTGGGGAGGAAAGGGTTTATACTTTCCTATGGCTGTTCATCATCTAAGGAAGTCAGGACAGGAACTAAGTCAGGACTGGGACCGGGAGGCAGGAGCTGATACAGAGGCCATGGAGGGGTGCTGCTTACTGCCTTCCTCCCCATGGCTTACTCAGCCTGCTTTCTCATAGGACTGGGGACCACCATCCCAGGGATACACCACCCACAATTAAGTAGGCCCTCCACTTTTGATCACTAATTGAGAAAATGCCTTTACAGTTGGATCTCATGGAGGTATTTTCTCAACTGAGGCTCTTTCCTCTCTGATGAGTCTAGCTTTCGTCAAGTTGACACAGAAAGTCAGCCAGTACAATTGACCTCTTGTCAGTATGACTCACAGACAGATCACTGTTAAGTCGCAACTGTTCTTTTCTTATTCATCACCAAGATCTCACGTTGAAAACATTAAAAACTAAAAGAACTACAGCCTTTTCAAATTCAAACACATTAAAATTTTAGTCCCTTTAAAATAGCCGTTTTCTTTTAAAATCCAAAGTCTTCTAAAATTCAAATCTCTCACTTGTGGGCTCCAGTAAAATTTCTCCAGCTCTGCCCTCAGCAGCATACACATCTTGTCTTCTAGGTTTCAATGGCTCCACTCCACCGCCGCTGCTGTTCTTAGTGGTCATCGTGTGGTACTGGCATCTCCGAACCGCTGGGTTCCCTTGCTGCTAGAGGGCTACACTTTCAACAATAGCCTCTCCTAAGCTCTCTTCATGGTGCCAACCCTCAGCTGCTTTGCATGACTCCTTTCATCTAGGCGTTCAACTGCTATGGAGGCTGCACTGTACCCATCACCTCTCCTGGCCTCTGACAGTGCCAGACCTCAGCTTTTCTCCATGACCTCTTCATGCCTTCAAAAACAGTACTAACTGGGTGGCTCTTATACATTCCCAAGTCTGGCTGCCAACACGAGGTACAAGCATGGCCACCTCTAGAACATAGCTTCTCTGTTCTCTAAAGAAACACTTCCCAGTTTTCACTTCAACAATACTTCTCTCTCTCTCTCTGTCTCTCTGTCTCTGTCTCTGTCTCTGTCTCTCTCTCTCATTTTGGTTTTTCAAGATAGGGTTTCTTTGTGTAGCCTTGGCTATCCTGGACTTGCTTTGTAGACCAGGCTGCCCTTGAACTCACAGATACTGCCTGCCTCTGGCTCCTTGAGTGCTCTGACAATAAGCACAGCTTTCTGCTAGTCTTTTTCTCACCATTAATTTCTCAGCTCCAACTGACCAGCATAAAGTATTTCAGCAAAGCAAAGGTTTCACTCCAGTAGTTTTGGTATCTTATTAACCATAGCTAGATTCTTCAGCCCCAGCTAGCCAGACCACAGAATCTTAAATCAAAGTAGCAAATGGCCTTTAATCTTCCCTCTGAAACTCTATAAGCCAGGCCTCCATCTTATCTTCTAAGCTCCTAAAGAACATCCCACTGAGCTCTTAACACTCAGTAACTCTTCAAACCCGAAGTTCCAAAATCCTTCCGCAATCTTTCCAAAAACATCATGAGGTCTGTCACAGGGATACCCTACTACACTGGTACTAACTTCTGTCTTAGTATTTTGGGGGGCTAGGGGGAGGAAACCTGGCAGCATGCAGGCATCAAAAGAAAAGGGAAAAGAAAGAAAGAAATGAAAAACACCCCAGAAACATGTCTTATTTCTTTAGTGTTCTTGGGTTTCTGGTTTTCTTTCCCTTGGTATGTCAGTACCAAGACATACATAACTCTTTTTCTTTTTTTAATTATTGCAGGCAAGTTCAGTTCTTTGTTAAATAGTAAATGAGCCCCAGTAAGAAGGATGACCTGGATCATCAGGATCTGTGTATTCCATAAATTTAGTTCAGTTAAATGTTTGTAACTCTTCCATCTTTGTCTTTCTTGCTGATGTCTGTTTAGAACAACCATGCAGTCATTTATCGCGTACAGATTTGCTGTGGTGGCAAGGCAAACTTTGATGGTGCACTATAACCTATAAAAGTTAGCATGTCATATGGGTGAAGAATAAAAGGCATGTGTTGAGAGAGCTACTGGTTTTAGACTTTCTAGTGAGCTGTAAGACGTAGAAGTTGAGTGTGGTGGGCCAAGAGGAACAGTCCTGTAATAGGAGAGTAGGTCAAAATTGGCTACAGCTTGGCAAGTAAGACCTGGAGAGAGGAGGAGAATAGAGGGTTGTCCTGTGTTTTGTTGCTCATCACCTGGTGGGCATTGAAGCAGGGTGGGGGGCTGTGATATAGTTTTTTTTAAGTCAGTGGAGGTTGGGAAACATTTTAAGGGGGCATTAAATCGGATTTCTGTTTTCAAGCAAGATCTTGGTGGCAGTGGGTCAAACATTCTGGAGTGAGGGTGCTAAAGTCTCGACCTGTGATGGGAGCATTCATATACATTTGGAAAGAGTCAGATAACATAAAGCCCCTGTTACTTGTTGATAAATTAGATATATTTGGAGGTACAGATGTAGGAGATTGGAAGTGTGTTCCTAAATTTCTGGCTAGCATTCACTGAGATGTGGATTTGGGAACAGGCCCAGGTTTAGTAGAGGAACATTGAGAATGATTAGGCATTCTGTTTGAATAAATTATACTTTTGTACTCCCATTTTATGTGTCAACTAAATATTCATGGAGTGCATATCTGGATTACAGAGGGTAGAAGGTATTTTGTGTTTTATGAAACTAAAGAAAAAATAGAATTTGTTACGTAGGAATTATATCACTGACTTGGCCTGAAGATAGTTTTTTTTAATAGCAACTGTCACTTTAAGATGCCATTTCTCAGCTACAGAGGTGGTTCAGTTGATAGAGTTACTGCTTAGCATGCACAAAGCTCTGGATTCCATCCTTTACACCACATATAAAAAAATGGGTGTAGGGATGCAGAGATGGTTTAGTTGCTAAGTTAATATGGTACCCACCATGCAATCATGAAGACCTGAGTTTGGATCCTCAGGGAAGGAAGAATGAGGGAAGAGTGTGAGAGGGTGGGACTGTAACCTAAGCACCGGAGATATGCTTTAGGAAGTAGAGACAGTTGTATCCTTGAAGCTTATTGGCAAGTCAGTCTAGCCAAATTGATGAGTTTCAAGACCTATAACAGACCTTATCTAAAAGAAAAGAAAAGAAATTAAGATGGGGGCTAGAGAGATGGCTCAGTACTTAAAAGCACTTGCTCTACAAAGGACCCCAGTTCAGTTGCCAGAAAGTACGTGGTGGCTTGCAACTGTGTATGATTTCAGTTCCAGGTGATCTGATGCTTTCTTCTCTTATTCATAGTCACTGCACACATGGGGTCATTTACATGTCTATGGACAAAACATTCACAAGATAAACTTTTTAAAAAGCTTTTTTAAAAAAGAGGAACATGATTAAGGAAAGACACCCAATATCTAATTCTGATGTCAGTGACCACACATGCATACCAACATGCACACATATACACACCCACAGGAACATGTACATATAACACATGCTCCCAAAATACCACCTAAAATGTAGCATAGTGGTGCATATATGTGATCCTTGTACTTTGGAGGTAGAGGCGGGGGGTCAGAGATTCAAAGTCATACTCAGCTACATACAATGTTTGAGGTCAGCCTAGATTACATGAGACCATGCCTGCAGGGATCAAAAAGAAAAGAAAAACAAGCCCCCCCACAAAAAAAAACAAGAAAAGCATATGAAATATTCTTTACGCTGTTAATAAAATATTAATGTTTTCATAAGACTGTGCTCATTTTAGAGTCTGAACATGAAGTGATAAATACATTGAATTTGTCTTATATTCCTTGCTAAATATTAAGGTTTTCCTGAAGTTACTCTTAGATATAAATAAATTCAAGTTGAGAGCAGTTCTGAGTTTATACCAAGTTTATACTATCTCAACAATGTGAGGCTTATTGGCAGCTCTGCCGGCTTTTGGTATAGATAATGGTTCTTAGCTAAACTGATTTGGCTACATGGAAAGCATCTCTGAATTTCTAACAGAGTAATAAATATATTTTAATAGCTTTTGATATATGTCTGTTTACATTATGTGTATATGTCTACTTAAGTGTATATGTGTGCTTCAAGTTCATGTATGTGCACATGTATGCAGTGCCCCTGGAGACCAGAAGAAGACTTTGGATCCCCTGGAGCTAGTGCTATAGGTAATTGTGAAACATCAGTGCGGGTGCTAGGAACCAAACTCTGATCCTCTGGAAGAGTTCTTACCCACTGAGCTCTCTCTCAAGCCTTCAGGTGAGAGGCAGGTCCTTAAAAAGTGACCTGTTTAAGAAGTAGGGTGGATTTTTTGTTTGTTTGATTTTTTTGTGGATTTTTTTTCTTTTTCTTCTTCCTCTTTTTCTTTTTAGACCTGGTCTCACTGTGTAGTTTTTGGCTGTCATAGAACTCACTATGTAGACCAGGCTGGCCTCCAACTCACAGAGATCCTCACGCCTTTGCCTCCTAAGTGCCAGGATTAAAGGTGTTAGCCACCACACCTGTTAGATGACCAGTTTTGGGTTTTGTTTGTTTGTTTGTTTAAAAGGATAATATATACAAGTGAAACACGGCAAAATTACTTAAAATGAACAAATTTATGAAAAAACCATTAGAAATGAATATTTAAAATGAGTAGTAGTAGTGTTGGCATTTGGTAGTAGATAATCTCGTGTTGTAGGACCATCCTATACACTGTAGGGCGTATAGCAGCACCTGTATGCCTCTTCTATATGACAACTAAAAGCAGTTCGAAATGTCTTAGGAAGGGAGCACATTTAACTGAACTGGACTTCTTAGAAGGTTTCTGTCTCAGGTATGCATTGATGTTTTTTAAAGGAAAAAGTCCCTCCCCCGAAGAAAAAATATATATATGGTGGGAATGATGCATTCTAACTTCAGGATAGACCATTACCTCTGGAGAGGGCCAGTGATGTGTCTCAGTGGGTAAAAACACCTTCTACCAAGCCTGACAACCTGAGTCCAATACCCAGGGCTAACTGACTCCTGCTGGATATCTTCTGACCTCCATACACTCAGCCCCGCCTCCCTCTCCCCGAAATAAATACATGAACAACAGGAAGGTGTTTTTTTTTTTTTAATCACCTCTGGAAAGAGGCAGTTGGAAATGAGTGAAGCTAAGTTTGTAATGTTTGACAAATCAAAAGAGAAGGATGAAATGAAATGCAGAACACACAAACAAAAACCCAAGATGTGTTCAACTGCTACATGTAAAAGGAGTGTGCATTCTTTTTTCTGTACCTTTGCATGACTAACCTGTTTTGAACTCCTGTGGTATACCAGACAACATCTGTTTCTCAACTCCTCTCATGCATTTTCCGCTTACTATCACGTACTGTTACGCAGCGTGTTAGAGGCTTCTGTGTATGGGAGCCGGCCTCATTTGCACCCGCCTTGCAGCCACATCAGCAGAAAACCTTACGGAAGACAGACCCAGCAGGCAGTTGTTAATTGACAAACTCAGATGTCTTCCTTCCTGCTTATGCTCTATTGTTTCCTGATTTGGTCCCACATATTTAAATTTAGTGGTAAATCCAGCTTTTAGTATAGATAAACTATGGTAGTTTTCAAGTAATCCAATGCAAGATATATACTCTAGCTTTTATCATTGTGTATAATGGATAGTATTTTCTATTTTTGTGGAAGAGACATTAAACATGTAATCTACCTGCTGTGGAATGTATCTCGTGCTTCAGGTTACCTACGTTTTATAATTCTACCCATAATGCAAAAATTAATTTCATTCCAACTTATTTTCGAAGGTGTCCATAAAAGTAGAAAGAATAATGATAGAAACAATGAAATGTGTATATATTTACTTTAATAAAAATCTACTTTAATATAGAAATACTTTGATGTAGATAATAACAGCTATGATTAGAAAACTATCTGGATATTAAGACTCACGATCGATCAAGCCTTTGGTAGAGGGCAAGAAGTGATGATAGAAATGGAGGAGGTTGGTGAAACTTGGAGAGAACAAGAGCTCCACAATGACTAAACTGAGCAGGGCACAGGGGTCTTGTATGAGACGGTTTCTACAACCAAGGACTACAAGTGGATATGTCCTGGAACCCCTGTGCAGATGGGACCCAGGATAGCTTGGTGTAGGACTGGAGGGCCTAGTGAGGGAAGCAGGGACTATTTCAGTCATGAACTTGATGGCTGACTCTTTGACCCTCCTCCATACAAGCCAGGGAGTGACACACTGGCTGGATCCCAGTGGACGACATTGCAGCCAGCCCTGAGGAGACAGGATGAGCTGGGGTTGGATGGAAGGAGAGGAGGTCCTCCCCCGCTGGTGTACTTGGAGTGGACGGGGAGGAGATGAGGGAGGGTTGGGGAGGGTGGGAGGGAGTGGGCGGACTGGGCATGGGATGCAAAGTACCTAACCTGTGATTGGTAACAAAAAATAAAAAAATTAAAAAAAAAGAAAACTATCTGGAAATATCTGTTGATGCAAGTATGCATTTCAGAAAAATGTAGAATAGAAATAATGATCCTTTCTTGGCAAGTGGTGGATATATGCTGTGTATATCTACACACATGTATTAGTTCTTACCCTTTCTTAGAATATATGTTTACTTCTTGCTTGCAAAGGCTGTGTAGTGCTACCATGGTTGAGAAACGACACCCAGAATTGATTTGGGGTTGGGATCTGAGTTCTATATCTCTTAGTTATGTGTTCTTAGTGCTCTTGGCGTATACTTTAGTACCAGGAAACTCAGCTTTGGGTTATCATATATAGTTATGCATTTCTGAAGGGCCTCTTCATACTTCTGTCTCATTTTTCTCATTTGCTCCCTTCAGCATGCTCATCTCTTAAGCGAGCATGACAATATCCTTAGAGTAGTGACTTGAGGATTGCATGGGAAGTGCTTAGTATGAAACCTGACATAAGATGATTAAAATCAGTAATAGAAAATAAAGCTTATCTTGGCCTTGCACATACCTCTAATCCCGTACCTTGAGAGGTGAAGCTGGGATGATCAGGAGTTCCAGGCCAGCCTTCGCTATTTGAGAATCCTGCCTTAAAAATGACAACAAAGTAAGTTTGCCTTGTCAGGTCCCATACTAGCCAATAAAGTAAGTATGTCTGTGACTGTAAGATTTTGTTTCTATTGACTGGGCCTGTGACTGTGTGGACAAAAACTGTGGAGATCTTTGCATGTAAAATGTAGAGTGACTTAAAATATTTTGGTTATCAAGTTGTATTCCTTATATTTAGATGAAGAAAAGCATTTCTCCTAAGAAAGGGCTTTCTCAGAGAAAAATTAGAAAATTAGCTATTGAGTATAACCTTTGAAGTACCTTAGTGCGTGACTAGTAGACTAAGAGAGAAACTTGTTTCTTTTTCCTGTTGGTTCATGCCGTATATTTTAACATAGAAAGCAGGATGATGGGAGCTTTAGACACTCAACAACAGGAGTAAATTTGTAGTCACAGGTCTCTCCATCCAATATGACTGGAAGCTTGTTTGTTTGTTTGTTTTTTAATGGAGTTGAGAACTTAATATAAGAATAAATACAGATTTTCTAGATAGTGTTGTTAGTTACTATTCATATATTTTTAAATTTTTTTTCTCCCACTATCCCCCTCCTTTTTTTTTTTCTTTTTTGAGACAGTGTCTCATGTAAACCAGATTGGTCTCCAAGACTTCTGCGTGTCCTGTCTCTGTATCCTAAATGGTGAAATCACAAGCCCGTGGCACCACATCCTGCTTGATTTTTTTCCCTTTTACTGAAAACAACTTATTCTAGTAAATGTTAAATGCTTCAATATAGAGATGGTATAATCTAGAATCCTTTATATAAAAATTATCTCATCTTTCTTCTTTGTATTCCAAAGTAATCTTAAATCTCATTTTTAGGTAAATTTAAGGATGAGATAGAATAAATGATAAGATATGTAATTACCATTAATGAATTGTGGATCTACTTTATTGCATTCTTAGTTTACTGTTTAAAATGTCTGCTTTGAGCTGCCTTATTTTTTTTAATTATTAATTTATTTATTTTTATATCAATCACAGGTTAGGTACTTTGCATCCCAGGCATAGCCTCCTCCCTCATTCCCTCCCACCCTCCCACTCCCAGCCTCATCTCCCTCCTCCCCGCCCCTTCCAAGTCCACCAACAGGGGAGGACCTCCTCCCCTTCCATCCAACCCCAGCTCATCCTGTCTCCTCAGGGCTGGCTGCAATGTCCTCCCCTGGGATCTAGCCAGTCTATCATTCCCCAGCTTGTATGGGGGAGGGTCAAAGAGTCAGCCATCAGGATCATGACTGAAACAGTCCCTGTTTCCCTCACTAGGGTCTTCAGTCCGACAAGGAGCTATCATGGGCCCCATCTGTGCAGGGGTTCCAGGCCATATCCACACATGGTCCTTGATTGTAGAAACCGTCTCATACAAGACCCCTGTGCCCTGCTCAGTTTGGTCTTTGTGAGCTGCCTTATTTTTAAAATCAAGCAGGACACTGAAACAAGAAACAGATCATGTCTGTCTTGCTAACTGCAGCTGGTGACATTCTGATGCAGACTTTGTGGGGGCAATGGCATGCTTCGGAGAATAAACTGATTTGAAAGCACAAGTTCTTCAGTTATTTTTATGTAGGTTCTTCTTTGCCCACATCTATATTATGGATACCATCTCAGGATAGTGGTAGAACTAGTGTTAGCGTTTGGCATGTCACCTCCTGCCTCTCCATTAAGTACCCATGGAGATACTGAAAAAAGAAAAACAAACTTTTAATAGTTGTGTAAATTTTTTTTTAAAAATCAAAGATTGGTGACAACTACAGGGAGAATTTCATTAGCAAGAGTAGATTAAAAAGCAGACTTGAATGTCATGTTATTTGTTGCACTTTCTGAAACCAGCTGAGGCAAAAATAGCTAAAGGGAGCAGGAGAAGACTTGCACCCATGTGTAAAGAGGCTGGCTGGCAGGCAGTCATCTCGCCAAGGAACTGGACTTCTCAGTTTCCCACTAGCCCACTTAACATCTGTATCTCCAGATCATTCCAGAGACTAATGTGCCCCAAATACATAAAGTAAGGCAAAAAATAGAGAAGGCTTGGAAGAGACACACAGAATCTATAGAGAAGTGTGGGAGCCATCAATACCAAGGTAATGTGTTCTAGAGCCCTCACAGGAAAGAGCAAATGACATGTGCTCATTCAGAGAAACCTTCCCACATAGTCCGAGCTCAAACCTGCCAAGCCCAGTGAGGATGGTGTTTGCTAGCTTTGAAATCAGCCTCTTGAGTAACTCAGTCTTTATTTGAAATTCAGGTGACTGAAAAATCCATCTACTGAGGTTGCTGCCAGTTGTCAATTTTGTTAAATCTCTTTCCATCTTGGTCATAAGTATGAGGTTAAGAACAGGGTGTGGGTCGAGGAGGACTATGAAAAGAGAAGTCAAGATAAGATGTTGCCTTGATATTTAGAAGCAGCACCTAGTTTTGAAAATGATTTTTGTGTAACAAGCAGATAAAGTCAATCAAGACATATACATTATCTCCTATCTCCTAAAAGGAAACAGTGGAGATTTGTCCTGTATAGTGTAGAACAAACTGAACCAAGGTAACAAATTAGGGATTTGACTGAAATAAGGAAAGGTGAAGAAACCTAAAGTGAAACAGATTAACAACAAAGTGGATTGCCTTGCTTTTGAATAATTCACTCATTGAATAAATGGTCACTAAATATCAAATATCCACCTAATACACTAGGTATTGGTAATGTAATAGGTTACAGAAGGTACACGTGAAACGATATAAAGTTTATAGTGAAAATTACTAGAAAAATCCGAGTAGATACAGTATTTAAGGTTATTAGAAAAAAAAACTTCTAAACATCAATACTTTTCAGATAATGTTAAGTTCAGAACACAAACACGTATTTCTTCTAGAATATAGTCAGATGATTTCTTTTTTTTTTATTTCAAGGAAAAGAAATGACCTAAAAGAACCTAGGGTTAAAAATATAACTTTCTTTCTTTCTTTCTTTTTAATAAGGTATCCACTTTGAAACAAAAAGCAAGTTGTACACAGGCATTTTTTTCTAAAAGCCGGAGACCATTGTGCCATTCTTTGCTCCCTATGCCATCACTATAATTTAGGTTAGAAAACAGCAGGCCTTTGTGGGAGGGTGGAAATGCACATGTGTGGGGGGTATAGATCTATATGGACCTCATCAAATAGACTAGGCTGGCTAGCTAATGAGCCTCAGGAATATGCCTTCTCCACTCCAACTTACTTATGACATAGGTTCTAGGGATTTAATTGAAGGCTTCATATTTGCATGGCAAAGCATGTTACCAACTTAGCTATCTTGCCAATATGAGCAAGCCTTCTTTAAAGCCTTTAATATTTTTCCTCTTGAAAAAGTAGCTACTGTATGGATTTCCCACCAGACATTTCATTCTTAATAAGCATATAGATTTCCAGTGTTAGTGAAGTGAATGGTACTTTCTTGGGTTTTGCTGTAAGCATACAGAAAATCTGTAAGAATGCATGTTTTCCTTCCCCAGATTAACTAATTATTCCTTCCCCCCTCACTCTCCCCTTTTTTTCTCTCTCAATTTTTTTAGCCTCACACGTGCTAAGCATATATTCTACCACTAAGCTGCACCTCAAGCCATTCTAAAAATTCTGTGCCTGCCCACATGCTACATGGGTGAAGGTGTTCACGTGATGGGGAAAGGGGGTACTGCCTCAGAAGACCATTCAAAGATGCATTTGTGGTGAAACAAAAAATTCATGCAAACCGAGCATTCACTGTGACATACGAGAACTTCCATAAAGAGAAATTGTGTGTGTGTGTGTGTGTGTGTGAGAGAGAGAGAGAGAGAGAGAGAGAGCGCAGCAGGCGGTAGGGAGTTATATTGCAAAGGCAGAGGGCAGGTACAAAAGGATGGAGAGATGAGTGGATTGGAGGTACATGATGTGAAATTCAAAAATAATCAATAAAATGTTAAATAAAAATTATGTACTCGTAATTAAATTGAAAAATGTTCTATTAAGTAATGATATTTGTTTTGACACTGCTTGTGGAATAGACAGTATGTACTGCGAAAGAGAGCTGTGAAAGTTGTGTGTTTGTGTATGTCAGCTTGGCTGTGTATGGTAGGAACCCTCAGCATTCATGGTCTTTGAACCATCTATATTACTACAGAATTTGCTCTGGAAATGAAGATGCTCTTGGAGTATGTTCATTGATAGACTCTTTAAGTAACCATCTATTACTATTGGAGCTTTAAACAATTATTTACCATCACGTATAAATGTTACTTATATAATGTGAGGTGACATATACAACTATATATAGCAAGATATATAATATTTGTTATTTCAAGGTAAGAAAAATACTGGATTGTTAAGAGTTATGTAAATATTTCTGGGTGTCTTCTTTATTTTATTCTTTTATGCCCTGTTCTTTTGAAGACATTGACAGTTCAGATTTATGTTTCATGCATATTATGCTAGTGTCTGTTCTTTGCCCCCTTTCTGCCCTCCTTTCTTCACATTCTTTGGCAATGTCTCCAGGGTGATAAGAGAGGACTTTGAAACAAAGTGATGGATGGATGGAGTTGATGATCTGTGTCTTTGCTCTTCTGTCCCCAGAAAATTAGGATCCCCTATTGGGATTGGAAAATGATTTTTCCCTCTGCCTCTTTTTTCCTTTGCAGGAAACACATGAAATTGTGGCAATCAAGAAATTCAAGGACAGCGAAGGTATATATGCATTTTTACTTCGGTGGTGGTTTTTGTTTTGTTTGTTTTTTTATATAAAATGTGGGCGAAGTGGGATTTAATTGCTTAAACCTAATCCCTGTGATTTTCAAATCCTAACCTCAGGGAGCAAGTGTAGCTTATTTGTTCTCATGCTTGACTTTGAAATGTTTCCTATTTCCTGATATTAGAATATCTATTTTAATTTACAATCAAGTGTGGAATTTTTGCTCCAGAGGCTGGTTTTCTCAGCCACATGTTTCCACATAGATTACAATGGAAACGCTGATGAAAAGCACAGGTTTCTGTAGTTCCCATAAGTAGTGAGTTCTGTGAAAGATCCAGCATTTGGTCACTATGTTCTCTAGCTCCTAGTCACAGCAAGAAGTACAAGGACAAGTGGGAGGCAGTGTGGAGAGGGGATATTTTTATATTTAGAATTACTTATTGAGGGAATAAAATAAAATACCATATTTGGGGGTCTTGATCACGCTTTTAGACTGTTTCAAATGGAGTATAAAATTTTCTGCTGGGAAAGAAAATTTCAAATAAAATATTTTACTAGTGCATTAGTTTTGAAACCTTAGCTTTAACTCTTACCTAACCAAAGGCAAAAAGGAAGATTGAGAATGAAAGTCTACATGGCTTTTGAGGAACTTTAGGTAGCAGATTTTCACACGGTAGTACAGAGACCCCAGTAAAAATACTTTCTAAATCCTAGCCCAGTTTCCATAAACATACTCTATTATATTGAAGCAAAAGTCTCACAAACTCTGCTGCTACTAAGCTATTCGATTTTCTATTTTTCATGGTTTATGTAAAATCTTAAAAAAACACTCTAGTGTTGCAACCCATCATATGAAAAATGGGTAAAAGGTATCAGCATGAGAGACAATGTAGCATGGCTTCACTGGTGCACATTTCCTAAACACTTTAAGGCACTGGCTTCTATATTTATGAACTGTCTCATCACCCTCATCTCAGATACTTAGAAAGCATGAAATAACAAAGAGGGCTTGCTAACAAAAGACTCCTAGGGCAGCTTCTACAGCATTTGATGTAGCTAAACTATGATGTGCCACTTCTGTGGAGCACATGCATATTACCTAGGGCCTTGTTGTGGCCCCTGTGAGGACAATCTTAAAGGAAGACACTGAAAAGTGCTTTTGAGCTTATTCTGAGAGGCAGTGTGCTTGAAGCGAAGTGCCTACTTGCCTGTGATCTAATGGAAGCAGTTGCCCTGGCTAAGCCACTCTGAGACCATTGGAGATAGGCTCTTTGAGCAGGGACTTTAGACTAATGACAGGTGATCCAGAGATAAAAGGTGATCCAAAAAGAGTGATTGCAACAGAAATTCAGAGCAGCATGCCTGCTTGGGTATGGAGACATTTAACTCTGCATTTACCTTTACGGTCACAGTGGCAAGCGGCAAAGTAATAATTGTCAGCACATCTTCAAAAAACCCTTTTTTGGCAGAGGGTCTTATGTAGCCTTAAGCTTGCTTAAAACCCTGTTAGATATAGCACTGTCATGCATGTCTTTACCCCGATCCTCTAATAAGAAAACTGCCTGACTTGATAGAAAGAAACAATACATGTCTGGTGACTAACTCTCTTAGAGTGTGAATTATGCACAAATAGTTTCATATAGATGAGGTTGTTATTGAACTCCCATGTAAACTACTATAATTCAAAATCCGTTTTATTATCTAAAATTCCAACCAAGTCCATTATAATAAAAATAAGATTACTTCGATAATCTTGTCCTCCTCGTCTAGTAGCCCTCAACCATTTTGTATTAGTTGCTTTGAAAGTTCATATTATCGTGGTGATTATTGTATATCAAACACTTCCAAATCTTTGTGACGATAAATGAAGTAATTCTGTAAAAGCATTGTTAAATTTCAGCTAAAATGGAAACTGTGCTTGGTCTGACATTCACATGAATGTTGCTAAATATTATCCGACTGATAATATGCAGGAAGAGTGTGTGAGACTACATGCCACCTTTTGGTAGCTTGAAAAGATGATAATAGCTACACCTGGGATACAAAGCGAATAAATTGTAGTAAATAAAAAAATTTAATTAATTTATTTTTATATCAATAACAGGTTAGGTACTTTGCATCCCAGGCATAGCCTCCTCCCTCATTCCCTCCTACCCTCCCACTCTCTCCCTCATCTCCTTCCTCCCCGCCCCCTCCAAGTCCACCAACAGGGGAGGACCTCCTCCCCTTCCATCCAACTCCAGCTCATCCTGTCTCCTCAGGGCTGGCTGCAATGTCCTCCCCTGGGATCTAGCCAGTCTGTCACTCCCCAGCTTGTATGGGGGAGGGTCAAAGAGTCAGCCATCAAGTTCATGACTGAAACAGTCCCTGTTTCCCTCACTAGGGTCTTCAGTCTGACACCGAGCTATCATGGGCCCCATCTGAGCAGGGGTTCCAGGCCACATCCACACATGGTCCTTGATTGTAGAAACCGTCTCATACAAGACCCCTGTGCCCTGCTCAGTTTGGTC